>OOFJ01126428.1:13749-24442 GCA_900323375.1 Benthosema glaciale | reverse complement strand
GAATGATCTTTGGCCTGCGAGGTGATATTTAATTACTATTAGAACTGGCCTGCTGGTATATTGCACACACCACCATAATACTACAAGTTCCACAAAGCACTGAGTGCATATTTACTGTACTCCGAGCGTATTGCCAAACATTGATGAATTTGTACTCAAGATGTGACACAGAGTATATCTGGCTCAGACAAGTGTGCATCACAGAGCAGCAGACTGAGCTTTAACATATTTTCAGTTTTCAATCCAGTTTAAAAAAAAAATTGCATTAGATTTTTCTTTGAAGCACACTATTTCTTGGCTGTTTGCCTGGAGATTTTATTTTCTCAGTTGAAAATGGATTCAGGAAAATAGATAGAGCCATACGAAATGAATGCATCTGATTTGATTTACTTTCTCATCATGAATGCAGTAGGGGTGTAACGATATAGTATCTGTATCGAAAAAAATCAAAGTATATCGTTATGAAAACAGCAAATATCGTATCGTATCGCTTGACTTTGTATAGTATTGATTTGCATTGGAAAGAATCGGTATCGAATCGGTATCGAATCGTTATCAATTCTTGTGCATCAGTACTTGTGCATTGTATTTAGCAATTTTAAGAAGGAAAAAATAAAAATATGGGTTTAATTACTGTTCCATTCCATATAGCTACACTTGGTCTATCGAAAAATGTTCATGCCAAGACGTTAAAAAACCTGCACTATCCACAAGTTTCACACATATTTAATGTAGTTAAATAAATAGTTACTATATCGATTTCAAATCATTGAATCGTATCGTATCGCCAGAATCAACCAATATCGTCCATGTATCATAATACGTATCGTATCGCTGTTAAAATGTATCGTTACACCCCTAGAATGCAGTGATTGATGGAAGGAAAAATAGATTTTTTTCCCCTGCTGGGACGATGAGGAGGATCACAGGGCAGCACACTTCAATGCATGCCGTTTAAGTTTAGCATTAACAGCCATAAGAAAATATTGCAACTGATTTTATTTATGCTTTACTAAATTAATTGAATGACTAATGTGGCAATAATATATAGGCTATGTTAGGTCCATGCAGCTAGGTCCGGACCTCAAACTTGTAAGCCTACAATTTTCTCTCTTTATCTCTAAAGCGCCTTGGATAAAGGCGCTATATAAATGCACCATTTTACCATTTTTGTTGTCATAATCATGTCACATGTTGAAAATGTTTCATACATAAAAAAGCAGAAATATCAGATCTACAAGTATTACAACGTGCTTGTAAGATCAGCTATTTCTGCTATTTCTTTAAAATATACATTTTATAACAATGACAGTAACTAAGTTATTGGCATACTTCAGTTATTTGTCATATCTGCCCTGTGCACTTTTTTTTAAATGCAAACAGGAATGTAATTTCTATTCAAAGTAAAGGGAATACTATACTAGGCAAGTCTGTGTCTACAAACACAGCCCCCCCTACTCCCTAATCGGTATGATGCTTTCATTGATTATTAAAGACTAGAGAGATCCACTAACGAGCACAGAACAAGTTTGAGACTTTTATGATCCAATCAATCAACTCAGTGCACAATTAAGACCTCTAGCTGAGCTCTCCTCCATTACCCCCGCTTTCACAGACACTTCCCTGCCAGGGTAGACAAATCTAGGGATGAATGTCAACAGTGGAAATGTCAAGATAAACAGTGGAAATTAGTAGTTTCAACTGTTTATGTTGACATTTTCACCTAGGGGCCGTTCACATGCACACTGCGACTCAGAGGTTGTATCACACACTGAAAACACAGAGTGCAATGCATTTCCAATGGGAGTCCAAAGGTTTGAATACACAACTTGTGTCATGGGTGGCAACAGCCGTGTCTGCTGGGTCTTGGTGTGTAGGCTACTCTGTTGTCGACCCGTCCCGACCCTAAGCCATTCCAGCCTGTGAAAGTGGGCAGGGGTGAGGCAACACGCGGGACAAGCCTTAATTATTGTATATTTACCTGCCATAATCACCCCCGCGATGCATTTTATCGCCAGGCTAAACCTCCAGGCTCCGATATGCATGTTTATTATTCCACAAGTGTGATGATGATAATTATTATTATTCCCTGAAATCCATATTGTTCTGTGGAGGAGTCCAAGCTAGGTCGTGGCAAAACGTTTTACGCACACGGCTCTGTCCCCAAAAGGTTCAATGGATGTTGAAATCAAAGTCCTTATTATTCGCCGAAACCACAATATGACGAGAACAGCCACGCAATTTACGCAAAATGCCCAAACAATCCAACCGCATTAGTCACTGGTAAAATAAGAGCCTCGACAGTAGGCAACACAACATCTGAAGAAGCCGGTAACACACATACACACGCACACACAGAGGATCACAGTGTAGATCCCATTGGCTGGACAGTTTGTTATGGCCTGGTAAACCACTCCCTCTCTTGAAAACATTTAATTCATAGATTCTTATTATTATGCTTATTATTTATTGCACATTTTATTTGGTCACAAACAGTGGAGTAAAGTAAAAGTTCATGTACTTGGAAAAAAAAATCAGTAATCACAAGTTGTAATTACTGAATAAAAGTTAAAAATAATAATAATCTGGGAATACATTAATTACCAAGAATTCTCTTCACCAGTGTGTTTGTAAAGGAGTGTTTTATGTGCAAAACTAATGATTGGAATGGATTCAGAATCATGAAAACCCCCTAGTTTGACATGTCACATACTACATTTTGCCATAGGTATTGGTTGTTGATGGTACCGCAACTTTCAGCAGCTGTCAAGAATTCCCCTAGGGTGGCTGAATAGAAACCAATGTAGGAAAACCAATGTTCGTAGACACCTTTACAAACACATTGGTGAAGAAAATTCTTGGTAAGAAATGTATTCCCAGATTGATTATCCTCTGAATATTTTACTTTATTTTTTACTTTGAACATCTTACTAAGCTGGGATGACCAAATCTTATGCATGTCATTGCAGGCTGACCAGGACATAGCCTTCCTAGTAAAAGTAAGAGTAAAAGTACAAAAGCATAAAAATATACTTAAAGTACCAACAGTTAAAATAGGCTACCGAGTCATTGTGCAAAATGTCCACAATGTCTCACAAGTTGTATAAAAGATATTTTGAAAATAGCCAATCTACAAGCTCTTAATGTGTCGCAAGCTCACAATGTGTCTTATCGTGTGACGCATTGTGAGCTTGTACATCGGCTATTTTCAAATGGCCAATATATATATATATACGGGTGAAGTGGTTTAGTGTTTTGTAATAATCAGAATGTGATGAAAGCGATGGATGGAGAGAAAGACTAGATAGTCTAAATTAGTTCACCAATTTGCTGTAAAATGTTTTTATTTAAAAAAAAATGTCATAACAAAGTATGTTTGACAAGCAGCTTCAATTAACCAATGCAAATAAAATTATGAACCTCAATGGAACAAGGCAAAGTGTGGACAGAAGTTTAAAATTGTACAAATATAAATACATACATACACATGTAGAATTCAATTTACAGCATGACATTATAGTATGTACATCTTTATTTATTTATTTTTTAATACTGTGTACCTTTACATCACCTTACCTATCGGCTCATTTCAGTGTAGCACTTGTGAGATACTGTAACACCGTATAATTATTTATAATCCTGTTCCTACAACTTGAAATAACAGAGCCTTTTTCAGAAGGCATGAGCATGAAGGCACTGGATCTAAGGATCTTATGTAGGAAAGGAATTCTTCAGAAGCTCCACTCACTTTCTGAAGCAAATAATGCACCGTATAGTCACACAACTACTATCAGTTCATCCTCTTTAATACACGACCATTTTAGCCATCTCCGTAGGCCCTATCGGGACCCTCGGTTAGCTTTTCTGTACAGAAAAAGTAACCCCAAAGTGGCTAGCCATCTCCCTTGATATAACATCACATCATGTTACAGATTGGCATTACACTCTGATAAAACTTTATGTGATAATAATCTCCATAATTTCACTTCATCTCCTTAAAGGGAAACCCATAAGCCAGTGCTAATACCAGTAGGTTTTATTCATTTCTTTTCTTTTCTTTTATTAAATATATAGTAATATATTTTAGGCAGTTTTTCTTTATTAAGACAGGATAGCAGAGAGAGAGAGAGAGAGAGAGAGAGAGAGAGAGAGAGAGAGAGAGAGAGAGAGAGAGAGAGAGAGAGAGAGAGACACACACACACACACACGTGACTGGGGGCAGAGAGGGCAGGACATGCAACGCAGGTCTCCAGCTGGACTAGAATGTTTTATTTTTATTTTTCATCAAGCAAAGCCCCTACTGATACTCTTCAAACTGCCAATGTGTTCTTTATGGCACACTGATATAAAGAAAGATATGAATATACTGCTCTACTGTTTATTTTATTTTATTGGCAGCATTATCACGTATTGTCTGAGTGAGGGCAACCCAAATGAGAAATTAAAGTTTTCCTGTGTATTTACTTTAACTGGTACTTCACGAACGTGACTTTTGTATACAACACTTTCTAGCCGGTCGGCACTAGGCATGCTGCAATGGTATGCCACCACGAAACCTTGGATTTAAACAATCATATACACGTGGTCTTGCATGTTTAGTCCATTTCTCAATAACTGTACTTGTCTCACTTGTGTGCTTGTGAACTTGTGAAAGGTCACAGCCCACATACCGTCCCAATAGAAAACGTGATGAATGTTAATGTAAACTATTTTTTAAATACTTTTAAAGAAAAGTATACCATGATACAATTCTTTATACATTCTAACCAAGGTATTTTGGGGTCTTTTCCTAGCCTTTATTTGATATAGTCACAGTGAAGAGAGAGTGACATGCAACAGGGCCGGCCGTTCGGGAATCAAACTGGGGATTCACGGTCGGGCATTAGAGCCTACTACTGTATGTGGTACACGCCCTAACCACTTAGCTAGCTGGATGCCCGCTCCATTGGAAGATTGACCAAGCAATAATAATAAAGGACATAAATTTGATAACCAACATCTAGTTCTGGGGAGAAAATGGTAACCTGCAAAGTTTTGCATAGCATCTGTTCAGAGAGTATAAGTAGAAACATGAAACATCCTCCCACAGCTGACAAACACTGCGGTTGTTCCTGTTTACTGTGGTTTGTGGAGACAGGAGATAAACCTGACTTTCTACTCTGTGTCACAATCGCTGTGATACATTCTTAAAAAAGAAAAGAAAGAAACACTACTAGTAGTGTGGTACTAATACAACGAACACGGGCTGCACTGCAGTCCTTCACCCTAAAGTGTCTACAAATACATCCAATTAGGAAGGAAGGAATCAAGGCTATTTTGGGGAGTCTAGCTAGGTAGTAAGTAGAAGATCTTAAAGGGAAAAACATTCACAGGAGTTCAGAGGCAATGACCAAAGTACCATCCAAAGTACCCAATGTGTTCTATGGCCAGTGAGTCGATGTGATTCTTCCAACTGCGCCTTGGTCTGCCGCGGGGTCTCCTCCCAGTGGGACGTGCCTCGAGAACCTCCCTAGGGAGACGCCCGAGAGGCATCCTAACCAGATGCCCAAACCACCTAAGCTAAGTAAGTACCATGAATCAATACCAATCCGATATGAAAAATAAAGAGGTCTACTCTTGGGTGGGTGAAGGCCAGGGTTGAATTAATTAACCCACTAAAACTGGGAAAACATCACTTTCGCGTTGGCTATAAAAAAAAATAGCAGATATACAAGCTTGTACATCTGCTATTTTAGAAGGCCTTTGTAGAATTGGCCTCGGGTCTTAATGGAATAAATGAAGGCTCCTTCCTTGGTATTGTAATGAAACGGACAAGAAAAAGGGGGGTCTGTTGATTGATTAGCCACCATGGAGGGAAGACAGCAGGGCGGCAGCAGGGCAGACGACTAGCCCAGGTCCGTGGAGGTTCCACTGATGGCTCTGAACACGTGGAGGGAGTTGTGGAGCAAGGAACGCATCATGTCCTCCTGGTAGATCTGTGAATGGTCAGAGCACAACACGCAACACATCAGCACAATGCACACACTCACACCAAAAATACTGACGCTTTCATCAACAATTACACCATTATGGTCACCAGGTAGAAAGTGATTGTATTGCAATAATAATGTGTGGTTGTGACAACTTTCCAAGGCACTTCTGGGCTTGTCTCGCGGCACAGCAGTGTGCCTCGGTTGGCACACCATTTGAGAAGCCACTGAGTGACATATTTAAATGTTCAGAATGTACAGTGTAAATGGTGCATTTATATAGTGTCACTCCCCACTCAGTGTCACTCCCTCTCACTGCACTACTAAGATAGATTAGTCATTCGTTAATGTGGGGTTAATGGTGCATAATCAATAGTCATATTTATTTATGTATTAGATAGGAGAGATAAGCTGGTCAGCACAGCAAGACCTTTGAAGCTTTACTGCTGAATTTGACAGATAACAGGGGGGAACACTTTAACAATTGTGGCCATGCAGTATGATTAAGATTGAAGGAACACTCAGGCTGGTTTTACGCCTCACCCTGCTCAGGGTGCTTGGAATGTCTCCTTTCTCCTTCACTTGACACAAAAATCTAATATGAACTGGTACAGTGTACATTAGGGTTGTCAGGACAATGGATTGCAGATGGATGTCATGCTCAGTATCACACTCATGCTGTGACGATCACACACAACTTTACAGATGAGCCATTCATTCAGCATAAACAGTGGTTTGAAACCTTTCCTGGATAAAGGCCCACTTTTGCAGCTGCTGTGTTAACACTTATGATGCTAAAAACGTGTATACACAATGTCCTCTCAATTAAAACCGTGGGGTGCCTCTGATGTCTATACAAATCTTTTTAGTAACGATATAAAATGGGATCGCTGGAAAACGGGGTCGCATTCACACCTGTACTTCGGTAGACTAAGTGCGATTAGAGGGGTGAAGTTGCATCATTCTTGCATTTTTAATTCGCTGCGTTCACACTGTGCTGTCAATGCAGCAGTGAACTTTATCAATGTTTTCAATTGTGTCTACCTTTTACTGTGACCGGGGTTAAATCGGGGAAGCCATTCCGTGATGAAGGCTTAACCGGTTTAGCCACTTTGGCTGTCAGCGTGCACGGCCACTTTTTTGTTTTTTCAAGATGTCCCTCAGCTCCTCTACACAAACAAACCTGACACTTTTATCTCCAGATCAGCAGAGCCGTGCCAGGATTCCTGGTCCAGGTCTGTACTACAAGTGCAAACTTGTTACTTTAATGCCACATGCGACATTGTGCAAATGTGCTATGAAACCCAATCGCCTCCATTCTCTCACTATATATCCTGTACACATTGATTTTGTGTGTAACCTTCTGCGTTTTATATATGATCGCCTTGCCGTATCACGATAAAGGCTTTTTATCTCTTCATTAGACCACGTCTGTCCACGGGACACCTTTACGATGCGTAATAATGCCTCCTTGTGTGCCAAATACCAACCTTTTCACCCCACAATGGCACATTCTTTGGTTCATCCCCTATATTAAATGCGATTGCATTCACACCTGCGGTGATCCACACACTGGTGCGCTTTGAAGCGAAGTGAAACCCCCAACTTTTTGTTGAATTAAACAAAGCATGCTTTCTGACAAGACGCAGCAGGATTCGTTTTAATCACGGTCAAGCATCCTGGTGTGAATGCAACATAAGTAGTATTTCAAATCACCTTTGACACACTTTTCAACCACGTTACCTGATGTTTCCTTAGGAAAGCTGGCCAGCACAGTAGAGAAATGAAGACAATGTGTTAGACAGTTTGATTCACAGTTAAGCAGGTTAAGCAAAGAACCACAGCCACCTTTGATGGAAAACAATATGATAAGAGCACTAAATGAGGCATGTGCTCTTAGAGAGAGAGAGAGAGAGAGAGAGGGAGGGAGGGAGAGATAATTGTAGAGAGAGAGAATATGGTGTGTGCGTGCGTGTGTGTGTGTGTGCCTCGTTGCTTCGATGATTCACGCAGCACTGACATTTCCGGGAATCAATGGATTTCAAAGACAGAGGGACAACCGCTCGCACTTGCGCAATACTCCTCCTCTCCAGGAAGTAAATAAGATGAAATGCGTAATCTTTTACCGACATAAGATCAGCCCATTTCACACTGTCCACCAACGTCACATCATCGCTAATCTCTCCCATGTGAAAACGGGAGGGAGGGGGGAGGGGGGGGGAAACACCTGTGCCGATCAGGGAAGAAGGTCTGTGACACGTTAAGCTGGGCGGCTAGAAATCGATCAAGAATAATGCGCAAAGGTCTTTTACAGAATTATATGGTGATTGATAGGAAATATTGTTTTACCACCAAATGGTGGGACAAAGGTAGGGTGATTAATGTGTTGACAATGTCAACACATTAATCACTTCACTATCAAGTCTACATTTAAAACTGAACATAAGGTTTCTCAAGAGGGAACAAATTACATATGCCTTGAGGCTTCAACCAAAGATATTTAGTAAAAGACGGAGTCCCATAATGCCTTTACTAATGAGGCAGTAAGTATTACAACAGTTGTAAGGAATCTGTAAGATTCCTTATGTGAAGTTGCCCAAACTGAAATAAAAACAAAGTAAAAAAAAAAGAGAGCCTGTTGGTCCCCTCTGTTCTTTTTTTTCCTCCTCACTTCTCAGTCTGGACACAACATGTTGTTTTTAAGGGCCGGGGAAATTTTGAGTCACTTCTTTTCCTGACTTGCCTACGTATCGGCAGTGACGTTTGGAAACGCTGCGCTGAGGACCTACGTCTGGATTCCAGGCCAGTCATACATACGGCCCAGTCAGTCAGCATGGATGGAACATTTTTTGTAAAACATGGAGATGATTATTACCTGTTCGTGGATGAGCTCAGACAGATCTTTGACCATGTCTTTGAAGTTGTTCTTCAGGCCCTCGTGATACTCCAACTGGTCCTCCTTGATGAGACGTTCGTTGATGTCCAGGGCTATGCTGCACGCCTGCACAAAACGCCTACAGTTACATGCAACACGCACGCACACACGCACACACACACACACACACACACACACACAGACAGGTCAGTACACGTGTACGACAGTCACATGATCACAGACATGCTTTCACACCATAGTGCAGGTACAGTATGTGTACGTACCAAGTCTGTGTATAGATTACAAACTGTGGCCTTTACCTGAATATCTCTTTGAGATCTTTGGCTTTCTTGTTGGCAGACTGGTTGGGTTTACTGTCGTCCAGGAAAGCCCTGGCGTAGGCCATGGGACCTGCATTCACCTACCACCCAAACAAAGTGAAAACATAAGGGTCAATTTAAAAAAAGAAAGAGACTTAGAAATACCTTTTTGAATCTTCATTTATTTATTTAACATCCTCTGTGTTCCATAAAGCACCTAATATATCCCCTTATATCCCCTGCTGAAACATTAAGGCACTTAATCTTGCACTTTGTATTGAACAGACATTTCACCACTGGAAGAAACTGCAGTCACCCAATGTTAATGGATTAACAGCAGCACGATTTGAACTTTGGACCCTGCTTCAACCGAGCATGAAGGAACACCTAATCAAAACAAATAAATCAGCTGCTCTGGGGTAGCGATGCAATATTATGTGTTCTTTATCGCCATGAATGCACTTCTGCACTGCCTTTTCGGGACTTCGGAGAGTGCAGCATCGCAGGCGTGCATTAATGACGTTAAAGCACACCCTCTCATGTAATATTGCTTAATTCTACACGGCCTTGCTTTTACCTGCACGGAGACGCAGCCCTGCAGTTTGAGCTGCAGTTGGATCATGTCTACTTCGGTGCTGGAGCAGAGCTTGGTGAGCTCGGCGGTGCGCGCCTGCATCTCGTCGATGGCCACGTCCACGGGCTTCAGTTCCAGCTGCTTCTCGTTCAGCACCTCGATGCGCTTCTTCACGTAAGGGAAGGTGTGGGCAGCTGTCGCACGCACGCACACACACACACAAATCAGTTAAGTGCACTACGTAATAGGTATTATCAATCTAAAGCTGTAATGTTGCTCCGTGACGCGTTTTCGATGACATGCCGTGACATGCCGCCATGGAAGACATGCTGACTTCTATGGCATCCAAATTGAAAGTCATGGGGACTGACAACTTGAATCCATGTGCAATGATGCTGGTATGTGGATGTCGGTTTCTCAAGAGGCTCAAAGGCTATAATCCTAGTGTTTACATTTTGTTCCACCAGCCAGTGACCCGGGGAGCCTTCAAACCACCTGCCACAAACACCAAGGTTCAAGGTTGTACTTACTTTGTTATATTACCAGCTCATACACCCATTAAACTCAGCTTAATTCTCGATCTATCCCAGCCCCCCAATTCTCAACCTATAGGGGCGAGGCCCACTGAGGGCACACAAGGATATTTCAAAATACAATGCAATACTGCCTCATCAAAGTTGGTATTCTGACTTTATATATAATTTGTCAAGTACTTGCATGAGGGGGGAGAGGTGGTGTTGTTACTGTAGCTGCTTTAGCACACAGTTTGAGGGTCCAATGGAGTTTAGAGGTTTTGTCCGAAGCGCTTTTAAAGGGCAAGACCACACTTTTTTGACGTTTTTTTGTGTAGTTACCTTGCCGTGATGTAATTCCAAATGTGGACCAGAAATTAAAAAGAAATGTTCCAGTGATTAGAAAGAATTAGTTCAAAATATGCTCCTCATTGACTTGCATT
>OOFJ01126378.1:0-10023 GCA_900323375.1 Benthosema glaciale | reverse complement strand
AGATTTAATGAACTTCACAGCAACTATCATCTGTTATCCGTTTGTTATTTCACCTTTAGTTCTGTAGCCTACTTGGTCTGCATTTTTTCCTTCCTTACACTAAAACTCTTTGTATAAAATATACAAACTTGTAGATCTGCTATTTTTTTCCCCTCAGAATACGTAAAGGGTTCTGGACAAAATGTCTGTCTGTCTGTCTGTCCGTCCGTCCGTCCGTCCGTCCGTCATACCAAAGTAATTTGAAACTCAACTAGAGAAAGTGCCCTTAAGGGCACAGGTCTCCACCAGGACAGTGTGTGATGTTTGGCAAAATGTTTAGGAGTAATATAAACATCACATGACTATGGAAATCATGTGTAGCGATCTGCCTTTAATTTGTATAAAATGTGAAGGAGTAATATTAGAAAGTGTGTTTTACATGTCAGCCTCCAGGTGGCGCTGTAAAGAGCAGATGTGAAAATTTCCTGGCGAAGGTTTTTCCTTGGCCTCTAGGGAGTGTGCATACAAGGTTCTACATACAGTTATAGGTAAAAACACTAATCGACCAGTTATAGCGCCACCATGAGGCTGAGTTGAAATCTTTCAAGTGGCCTTTCTTCCTCGGCCTAGTGGGAATGTGCGTGCAAAATTTCACAGAAATCAGGCGATGCGTTCATGATTTGCAGCATTTTGTTTGAAACGGAGCACTCCTGCGAACTTTGAAAGCCAGCCAATCAGGATGGAGTATGAGAAATCAAACAAACCCGTCTTGATCACATAAAATCTGAAGGAGTAATATTAGAAAATGTGTTTTACATATGTCAGCCTCCTGGTGGCACTATAACAGTCTAATGTGAAAACTTTGGGGCAGAGGTTCAGCTCTGGCATTCATGGAGTGTGTGTGCAGAGTCTGGCTGCACTAATTCAGTAGGTTTTTATTTGACGGTCGACATTCTAACTGTGGTTTTCCAGAGTGACACAGATCTTCCCTGGTAACATCTTCAGAGACACACCATCATCATCATCATAATTCAAAATGTATGGAAACAGTCTCTCAGTGAAAGTGTGCGTGAAGGTGTGTAGGTGATGTGTGCTGGACTCTGGATCAGAGAAGGACAGCTGTCCTCTGTCCCAGTCCAGCCGGACTCTGATCCTCCTGGGTTTCTGATTCACTGAGAGATCGGTCATCTCCCTATCAGGCCCCGATGAGCGACATGCTGTGTATTTACCCTCATAGAGCCCTATCAACCAGTATCCTCTCCATGTCTGTCCCTTCCTCTGGAGCGACTCCTCGCACACACCTACTTCCCAGACTGTACTGTCTCCAACCTGAACATCCCAGCTGTGAGAACCAGAGCTAAAGCCCTCAGAACCCAGGACTTGAAGCCAGCAGTCGTACCTCTCTGGGTTGTCGGGAAGCTGCCGTTCCTCTACACGTCTCACACTGGTCAGATCGTCGGACAGCACAAATCGAGGATCAGCGGTGTTGGGGTCCAGGACGACAGGAGCGTAGGAGACAATGTCCTTCATCTTGTCCCAGACTCTGAAGGTCAGGTTCTTCATGTGTTTGGCCTCGTCTATCAGCGTTCCTGAGACTGGCGCTGGGTCCGGCAGGGTGAGCTGGACTCGCTCCATCGTGGTCTTGTAGTTCTGCAGGAATGAGATGTGGTCATCGGCTCTCAGCTGGTCCTCAGCAGCTTGGATTGCATTGGAGAGAGTTTCCATTTCTCTGCTCAGACCCTCTCTCCTCTCCTTCATCTGCTGACTCTTCTGAGCCTCTTCCTCCCACAGAGCGGCGATCCTGGCCTCCTCTTCCTCATGTAGGAACCGACGAAGATTCTGAAACTGTTCCCTAATCTGGATCTCTGTGTTCCTGGCCTGAAGCTTGATGTGATTTTCTGTTTTGTCATAATCATTTTTTACTTTAGCAACTAGCTTCAGTTTCTCCTTTAGAGGCTTCAGCGATTCCTGGACCCTATGTTCCATCGTCCCTTGTAACATCTTCAGAGACATACGGTCAGCAGCATTATAATCACCATTACAAATGCATGGAAAGAGTGTGTCAGTGAAAGTGTGCGTGAAGGTGTGCAGGATTGTGTTGGAATCAGGATCAGAGAAGGACAGCTGCCCTCTGTCCCAGTCCAGCTGGACTCTGATCCTCCGGAGTTTCTGATTCACTGAGAGAACTGTCCGATATTCTAACCAGTCAGATTCTGATATCCCCTCATTGGGTTCTGATATCCCCTCATCCTCATCAGATTCTGAGGTCTCTCCATCCTCATCAGATTCTGAGGTCTCCTCATCAGATTCCGAGGTCTCCTCATCAGATTCTGAGGTCTCCTCATCCGATTCCGAGGTCTCCTCATCAGATTCTGAGGTCTCCTCACCCTCAGCAAATCCAAGCCCTGATGAGGACACGGCTTTGTATACAGCTCTGTATTTATCCTCATAGAACTCTATAAACCAGGATTCACTCCCTGTGTTCCGCCTCCTCTGGCGAGGCGCCAAACACACACCTGCCGACCAGCATCGGTTGTGTCCAACGTAAACATCCCAGCTGTGATACCCCGAGTTGAAGCCCTCAGAACCCAGGACACACCAACCGTCGGAAAGCCTCTCTCGGTCGTGAAGTTTAAAGATGTCATGACACACGGGACAGGTCGGCTCCTCTTCCTGAGCAGTCAAATGGGAACCCATTTTGTCCGCCGGTCACACACCTGACCTGGAATGTTCTCTGGGGACCAGAGGAATACTAGAAGGTAAAACAATAACATTATGAGTAGTATGAGGATTTTCACCTGGACAATTGTGTTTTTTGACAGACATGGTAGCTGGTTGATGGCCATTTTAACCAGGAGGTGGTGGCACGGTTAAAGGACAACTTTGGGTTTTTTTCAACCAATGTTCATGTATTAGGTTGTTATTAGACAAAGTAAAAGGTGAGTGTTCTTTTTTCTTCACTTGCTGCTTTCCTTCGTTTTAGCGTTTTTAGCCGTTTTTGACAGGGGGGCGGGGTCATGCGAACATGGGGCTAAATATGTATTTTTTGGCAAAATTTGATCTATCTACTATAGTCCTACTAGACCTCAGGAAATTACATTTGGCCACAAAAGATCACAGGATCTACTGAATGTGAAGGGGGTACTATAGGGGGCTGCCATACTGTGTTATAGGCTCAATATGTCAGTTTGTCACCTCCTTCATATTCAGTAGATCCTGTGATCCTTTCTGGCCAAATGTAATTTCCTGAGGTCTAGTAGGACTATAGTAGATAATAAAAATATAAATCGCTATCAAATTTTGCCAAAAAATACATATTTGGCCATATGTTCGCATGCCCCCGCCCCCCTGTCAAAAACAGCTAAAAACGCTAAAACGAAGGAAAGCAGCAAGTGAAGACAAAATAACACACACCTTTTACTTTGTCTAATAACAACCTAATACATGAACATTGGATGAAAAAAAACAAAGTTGTCCTTTAAGTATTTAATTTAGCAACTATACAATACAAAAGCCAAGATTGGGAGGTGACCTCACCTGGGTTGTAGAAAGTCAATATTTGTGTGTCTGTCTCCTCCGTGTAGATGGCTGCTGCCCACTCAGATGCTCGCCGATAATGCAGTTCTGTCTGTTCTGGCAAGGGCTGTGGTGTAGACGGGCACGGCTGCTGCAAAGTTATTAAAACAAATGTCTCTGTCATAAATTCAATCTAAAGGTAGTACTTATATCCCTCTAGACTTTAGTTCCCGTCAGGAAAACTTTGTATAGCCTCAGTAACAGGCTGCTTCACCCCTAAAAATATAGTTAATCAAAAGTCAGGCTGCATTTACCCAGGCCTGTGTGCAGGGTCAGACTAGAAAAGGTAATGGATTATTTGACTATATAATGTTGGTCTCTCTCAGCTGAATTGGCCCCGACCCTTTTGGGATCCCGCCTCCACCTCCAACCTTATGCAAATGTTGTTCCTGAGTTAATCAATGATTCACATTGTAGTTTCATTCTTGATTAGGTTACTTGACAACTTGCGAATGACTCTTCATATCGGTTCCACTGTCCTGGGTGAACAAAGTGTGTGTGTGTGTCAGATGTCAAATGGAACACAACCGACTTAAAGACTACTAATCATGAAAGTGGTGAGTAGACCAAGTAATGGGCGTCATTCTACCGTGACTTAACTTCTCACGTCACGTCTGGTCTGAGCCTGAGGGCGTGTAGGATTTGTCTGCACCCAGTCTGCTCCATCGTAGACATGCAGAGTCTGCCCATCTGACAGGCATCTAAACATAGGCTATGTATTTACATTTAACTTTGTATATGATGTATTAACATCATTTTCTTTTGTTCATGCTCATGTGAGTCGCTCTGGATTAAGAGCGTCTGCTAAATGCCTAAATTGTAAATTGTAAATTGTATGTATTCCCTCCAAGAATTTATATCTATAAGATTGTGTATAAATAATACATACATTATACATTATTATAGAAAATATATAGAGGCCTACCGTATATATTTTGCAAAGGCATACATCCACGATGTGTCATTTGAAATTACTAGGATATTTCCAAGTGTACAAGAAATTAAAATAGCATAAACAAAAACAATAAAAACATATTTACAATGTTTCAAATTAGATGCTTAATCAGTGAGCGATTTAAGCAGTGCTTTAAACTGGCCCTGTTAAGTCATAGCATCGTCCATGGATAAGTACTTGTGTCTGGCGTGTTTCTCTGAATTGCGACACACGAGACACACCAGCATCGTGGTCGTCCAATTTGATGAAGAGCAGTGGTTCCCTGTGGAGATACACAGAGTCTCCTTTGTGTCTCCGCAGGGGACCACTGCCTAATCCAATTATTGGCTAGGCATGTGACAGAAAAAATATATATCTATGAATTAAAGTCTCCATGGGGAGTTATCATCTTTAAACAAGGCAAGTGAACAGTGGCTCCTCTTACCATCTTCTTCTCCAACACAAGACCACTCTGGTTCTCAACGTGGGGTTTGGGGACCCCCAGGGGTCCTTGCGGTGGTCCCCATGTGGATTATTTTTATTTGTTATTTGTGATTATGTTTATTCTGTTACTGTAATTGCAGCCAATGCACCAAAAATAATGCATACTTTGACTGCATGTGGTTCCCAGGGGCCTGTGTTTGGTCCCATCCCTGTTTTCCCTCAACACCAAATATGTTCCCCAAATATTATTCAATGTACACAAACACACACGCATGCATACACGCACACACACACACGCGCGTGCACGCACACACACACACACACACGCACGCACACACGTGCAGGCACGCACAAACACGTGCAAGCACACACAAGCAAACAAACCTGTGCCTAATGCAATATTCATGAAGTTTTACAAACATTTCAAATTAATGCTAAGAAAAAGAGGTCATGGTTTAGCAACAGCAGATCTAATAAAAGGAGAGGGAGAGGGAGTGTGACTGACTCTGGCCTGTGTGTTTTTCTTTTTCTTTTTGAGGGGCCATTCCAACACCTGGCTTTGTGTGTGCGTCTATGGATTTTTTTACGGGATAAGTTCTTAGTTCCATACAAACTTTCAGACCAGGTCAATGGCAAATGACCTAAATGTGTGCCACAGTGGCAGCCTGTGACGGCACAGGTGTGGCCAATAAGTCTATGGACTATTTACGAAATAATTTTATTCTGTACAAAACTACAAACTTTCAGGCAAAGTGGTGATCATCATGATAAAAGGTCACTTCACACAAGTGTGATTTTCTTTCTTTTTATAGGCCTATACAAGACATTCAAATTATTGAAGGTGCTGTCTACAGTGCTGAAATCCATGTGTGTGTGTGCGTGCGTGCGTGAGGGCGTGCGTGCGTGCGTGAGAGAGAGAGAGAGAAACCCTCTCCTTCCTGCTATATTCTCTGTTCCTCCCTCTCACCCTGCTTTCAGTTTCTCCTCCTCTCGTCTTTACGTACAGTACAGGGCCCACAGGGGGGGTTGTCATTCTCGGATGCATGGTACAGCGGACTCCCTACAAATATCTCCCACATGAATTCAGGAAAAAAAGCCAAAGAACAGCATTACTTTTCTTTCATAATACATCTTGTTGGTGGTATGGTCCTTGCTAGAAAGGCAGACAAAACTCTGGTGCAGCAGCAGCATGTTTCAGCTGTCCTGTGTGTGCACGTTGCATACTTCTAGCCTACTGTGAGAACCAAATGTCCTTGCTAGGATAGTCATCATGGTTATGGAAGGATGTGCTGGGAGGCATACTTTGGTTAGACATAGCATTGGTCATGTGTTTTACGGTACCCTGTGGGAGGTTACTGTTCGGGTGAGGGTTAGAGATAGAGATATGTTGTAGTTATCTGACCAGTGGTTTGTCTGGGTCAAGGTTGGACTTGTACTGGCCACATATGAGGAAAATCAGTGGAATGGCCTCACAAGTATAGCAGTACGAGGGTGTGTGGCATGCACACGCATACGTCTGTCTATACGTATATCGATGCATAATGCATTATACTCGATGTACTACAATGCATCAGTGTATCTGGGCATATATATTGATCATGTATATAACGTATACATACATATATGCATGAGGGATTGATCACAGGTGCTGTATGAGAGGGAAACCAGGAGGGAGAACTCAGGACATGAACATAACAGCCTGTTATGGAAGCAAGTGATGAAAGAGAGAAGTGAGAAACAATAAGAAGTCAGTGAGCCATGCAGGCGATAAAGGATGGAAAGATGTTTAGATGACAACAGAAATTCTGCGCAGCTCTGTGGCCCTGTGACAATATTATTATTTTTTATTGTAGAACTCTGGGAGAGAGAGGGAGAGACAGAACAAGGGAGAGGTGGCGCTTCAGTGTAAGTGGAACTAGAAAGGTTATAGGCCTCATGCCAACCAGTTGCAGTTTACTGTCCAGACTCGTATAGTATGTAATAAATGAAGGATTTCACATTTCACATTGTGTGAAGCCGCAGCTGCCTTCACCTTTGACCTCCTACTTCTAATCAGTTCATCACTGAGTCAAAGTGATGTTTGGGCCAGATGTCATCAAATCCCCTCTGTGTAAATTATGTCCCGCAGCAGACTTTTTGCTCCCACCTTCTACAACCTTGTGCACTTTGCTACAGCTGTTGAGCTCTTGTTCTCTCAAGAGCTCGACAGCAAGGGCCGCGTGGGGCAGTGGTGTCCATCTTTGCCCATAATCAAGTCGGAGTGACAGTACTACCTTTCAATGACGTCAATACGCTTCCAATAGCAGATCGATCCTAGATTTCTGAGCCCCTGCTGATTCACACAGATTTACCTCCATTGGCAGCTAGACCTTATCAATACCGTCGACACTTGATCCTTGCGCAGGGCAGCTGACTCCAACCTATTGACAAGAGATCATTCGTGGCCAGATTGTTTCACAAATGAATTGCATCTGCATACTCAAGAGCAGATCTGGACCCCATGACCCTTACTGTCCATATCCTTCTCTAATAGGACGGGCGGAGGCGTTAACGCCTAGAGTTGCTTTGCCAAATAGAAGAAGATATCCATATGTGGAAATAAAAGGGACAAGGACTGACAGAGATGTCCGTTTATGGGTACAAAAGGGGAATGCCCATATACACAAACACATCAGTCGGTCAGTGTTTTCTTGTGGGGACTGTGTATGTAAATTAGCACCTTTGCTAAACGCAGTATATTTACATTTCATTGATCTGTATTGTTCATTGAAACGTGGTGTCCTGTTTAAATAAATATGCAGTGGCAAAAAAGCCTGTATATGGGCATTCCCTTATACCAGACAAACAGGTGCAACGGGCACTCTGACAAAGCCCCAGACATTATGACTTTGACATATTGGTCAGATAGGCAGGCCATGTGACGTAGGTGAGGGCTGCATATTGGCTCACACCTCTAGTTCACTATATGACACTTGTGGAAACTCCATGTACTTTTATGGCTGGGTGATTGTGATATCAGCAGGATGACATCAGCATTTAAACCCAGACCAGACTTGGATCAGGGAGTTAGTCGTATATCAGCAACAAACTCTTTTGCTGACATTGCAAAATGGTGGTGCTGGCAGCGGCAGTGTGCAACAATGTGGGCAAGGCTATTGTGTCCCGGCAGTTTGTGGAGATGACCCGGATGCACATCGAGGCTCTCCTCGCCGCTTTCCCAACGCTTATGAACACTGGCAAGCAGCACACCTTTGTGGAGACCGACAGCATTCGCTACGTGTACCAGCCACTGGGGAAGCTCTACATGGTCCTCCTCACCACTAAGAACAGCAACATCCTGGAGGACTTGGAGACACTCGGGCTGTTCTCTCGCGTGATTCCAAAGTATTGTTCCGTGCTGGAGGAGAGTGAGATATCAGGGCACTGTTTTGACCTGATCTTTGCTTTCGACGAGATCGTGGCCCTCGGCGGCTACAGAGAGAACGTGAGCCTGGCACAGATCCTGGCCTTCACGGAGATGGATTCCCCAGAGGAGAAGGTGTTCCTCGCCATCAGAGAAACCCAAGAGAGAGAGGCCACAGTGGAGAGGGCAAAAAAGGCCAGGGAGATCGATCAGGCCAAGAGAGATGCCAAACGGAAGAGGATGCCGGGCTTCAATAGAGACGGCATGACCAGCATGAGCTCAGCGTCTATCATTGAAGACATCTATGTGAAGCCTGAGAAACCCAAGATGGCTCCAATCAGACCCAGTTGGGGGACCAGTAAGGCGCTGAAGTTGCATACCAGAGGGAAAGAGGTGGACAATTTTGTGGACAAGCTTAAATCAGAGGGCGAAACCATTATGCCTGCTGTGGGGAGGAAGTTCTCAGACACTACCAAAGTTCTGCCGCCAACGTCCAACGTAGAGGGCGTGCACCTTTGCACAAAGGAGACAATCTCTTTAATGTGCAGTCGCGACGGAGGTTTACAGAACATGGAGGTGCTGGGTAAGCTCACACTCCGAGTCACAGAGGACAAGAACCGGCGCATCCGTCTCGTCACCAACAACGACAGTAAGGGATTTGAGCTGAAGACAAATCCTCACATGGACGAGAAGTTGTTCAAAGCGGAGTCAGTGATTGGTTTCAAGAACCCTGAGAATTCTTTCAACCTCAACCAGGACGTGCCGGTGCTGAAGTGGAGGCTGCAGACCGCAGACAGGACACTCATACCTCTCACCATAAACTGCTGGCCTTCAGAGAGCGTCAGTGGGTGTGATGTCATCATTGAGTATGAGCTGCAGGAAGAGAGACTCGAGCTCAGCAACGTCCTCCTCAGCATCCCGGTGCCGCCTGGCGTGGGCGTGCCAGTGTTTGGTGACCTGGACGATGGTGAGTGTGAACACGACAAGAGGCTGAGCATTCTGGCGTGGTCCATTCCTACCATCGATGCCAACAACAAGAGCGGCACGCTGGAGTTCAGCGTCGACGGTCACCCAGACGACTTCTTCCCCATCAACGTGTCCTTTGAGTCCAAGCGCAGCTACTGTAACATCCGGGTTACCGATGTGAACTGCGTGGACGGAAACACTCCTGTCAGGTTCTTCTCAGAAAGCTCTTTCGTTGTTGACAAATATGAAATCCTGTGAACCATGGGTTTTCAACAGGGCGGTCCTCTACTACAGGTTGAAGCATTCTCACTCGCAAGACGGAAATTGGGTGACTTCTTGGGGTCAGACAGACGCCCCAAGGAGTCAAACGTTTGACTGGAATGGGGGCTGAAATGGCAACATGTTGACTATAGGGGGAATATGAGTTACCATTCTAACTCCAACTTCCCAGTGATTGGCAAGGCCACTAACTCACCTAACGGCTCGCCCGGCAGTGCCTCTGACTCAAGTCCGCTTTAGACTGGAAGCGCATCATTTTAACAGTTTTTTGAGGGACGCTACATTAGACTTAACACAGTCTAATTTTAACGTAAAGGTTAAGGTTCAGGTTCTATTTGCGATCGTTACTGGAGACTGTGTGTGTGTGTGTGTGTGTGTGTGTGTGTGTGTGTGTGTGTGGGTGTGTGTGTGGGGGGGGGGGGGGGTGGGGGTGGGTGGGTGT
>OOFJ01126363.1:0-10003 GCA_900323375.1 Benthosema glaciale | reverse complement strand
ATATGGACTGAAGACGGAAACAAAACACTGATCATATTTGTGTGTGTGTGTGTGTGTGTGTGTGTGTGTGTGTGTGTGTGTGTGTGTGTGTGTGTGTGTGTGTGTGTGTGTGTGTGTGTGTGTGTGCGTGCCTGCGTGCTTGCATGTGTGTCATCCAGAATTGTATATCCCTTTGTCTTCAACTGTCTTGCAGAGCATCACCCCCAATGTGCATGACTGGTGTGAGCTAGCCTCGGAAACCCAGACATTTTTATTTCCAGGGAGGGAAAAAAAAAGTCTGGGGCTGAGTCCACCTAATTTCGGCATACAGTTGCGCTGCGCATCGCTCAATCTTTCCTGATTTCTGATCGCCTAGGCCTTATTAAATTGACGCAGAAACGCACACACGTACACAGACTCTCTGATTCATCCAGGGATGTCTGTCTTAGTGGGCAGAATTTATGTTGGTTGAAATCAGGTGATATTTTGGGCCAGATCAGACTAGTCTTGGTTTGACTTGATCTAGCCACAATCGAGACGTCACTAATTCGTCCAGGTCCTGACCGTGCTTGCTGGGGTACGTATACGACAAACATGATCTTGGTTTCATGTGATTCTCGTGTTATGTGTTAATGTTCATCATGTATCCAATTAAATGCCTTTGGTGCAGTCGATGGCGCACTGCGCGTATACGGTTCAATGTAATGTGTCGTTATCGCGTTGAAATGCGTTACATGTGTTTAGGAGTTACGTTAAAGAGTAAAGGAATTGCCGCACCAGTGCCAGATATATCTGTGTCCAAATACTTGATCAAAGCTCTAGATTCTAACTGATAGAGAGGAGAACTCTGACCGAGACGTATGTTGGCACTAGCTGTTCGCGATCATCATTCCTTTCACATAATGTGGAAGGTAATTAGAAGGAAATCTATCACATTCGGGGGGAAATTGCAGATCACGGAGATGGCCAAAAATCCTACACTATGCGCGCAAAAACAGCAATGCAAAGTGTCCAACGCATTACAAACAGTATAACTTTGCGCACGTGCCGGCAAAGAATCTTTTGAACCCGTCAACACATTACGACATTATGCATATGAGTTCTCGTAAAAAAAAGAATGACGGACAGCGCTATCGTCAGTTCCAACTCGCAGATCCAGCCGCGCCCTCATGACCCAGATGAGCTGATCAGGAGGGTGGGGGGGGGGGGGGGCATTTGAGGGCACAATCAGCACATGTTGCTGAGAACTGGGGAACAGTAAAAAAACAAACAAGAAAAACAAGAAAAAAGAAAAACAACACCACACATCTTTAATCCTTTTGCTGATGCTGTATCTAATAAACCGTGCTGTTAATAGAACGCAATGAGCGCCGCTGCCAAGCCAAATGCTCGGCACGCTTTGAAGAGAGGCAGGGAAAAGTGATGCTTCCGTGGAGGCGTTCTGTGAGGCAGGTTTTTTTTTTTTTCCTTTCCTTTCCTTTTTTCTTTCTTTCTTTCTTTTTTCTAAGAGTGTCGGGAACAAAAGTCATACTGGGGGGCTTAGAAAACACACCACTTCCTATCATCTCAGCTGTGCAGCAATGTGTTGTCCCTGAAAGTTGCCCTTTGGCTAAACAGTAGCCAGTGAGCTAGCCCAAACTGTATTTATTTGATTGTCTGATATGATCCCCCCCCACACACACACACACACACACACACACACACACTGGCCCATGCATGTGTTTACATCTGAGGCCATCTCCCTGGCCCACTCTGCTCTATAAGCTCATCAACATTGTTTATCAATAGGACATGGGCAACAGCTGATCCACTAGCTATAGAATATCTACCTATATCTTTACCTATCTCTCCACCTCATCACATGGAATAAATCATATTTGTCAACTGTCAACTGAGACTAATGTCTCAAAAACAGACATCCTAAGTTGTGTAGGGCTTAGAGTGCCAAGTGGCTTGGAACTGTGATATTAAACAGTTTTCTTCCCTCTGCACTTCAGTCCCGCCACAACCCTACCTTGGCAGAGCTAATCTTTCATCCCAATGTGTTTGAAATTGAAAATACCAAAGTCAGAACTCACATCTAATGGCTTGGAGAGTTGGCTTATGGCGGCCATAGTGCAGAAAATAGAACTGTGATATCAAGCGATCGCCTGGAAGTTGGAGGGAGACATTTTGGCTTTGCACAGACTGTCTAAACAAGGACGTCTGACAGCAGGCAGAAGTGTTTGGCATCAGCCTCGCGACGAGGGTCTTGCCACATGCAAGCCGGCAACTCCCAGCCTCAGGGCTCTGCTCTGCCAGACTGCTCTTTGTGTTAGGCCTTTATATTTAGCATCATACCGGACATGACCTCCAGACAGACTAAAGTCAAGACCCTGGAACATTTCTACAGCACTGTTTCCTAAACGTTTGCGACCCATAAAAAGATGCATGGTCCATGACCCAAAATGGGTCAGGGGTAAATATGCAAAAACAATAGAGCCAAGCAAAAAGAAAAAAACAGCATGTAAGATTGTGTATGCGCAAGTGGTTCATTCAAAAAGACACTTGGTTTTTTTTATGTGGAGCTGAAAAAACGTTGGGAATCCCTGTTCTATAGTTATCTGAAAAAGCAAGAGAAGAGCCTATGTGTAGCTGCCGGAGTCTACCCTCTTATTAACTATTTAAACATGTTTAATGGGTCTGTTTACCTCTTTTTGACAGAAATCCCCCAAAACCCCCTCATTACATAACAGTTGCTTGTAATTAGGACCATTCTAAGTCTACTTAGTACATGGTAAATAAATAGATTTATCTAATTCATGGAGAGTACAAGAGACCGTGAATCACTTCACAGCTGGAGAACGAATTTGTGGATGATCACACTAATTTGGACGACAACAACAACAGAATTCTGGCAAAGCTGCTAATTGTTATTCAATCGCACAGACAGTAACCTAAACAATGGAGGCTTTGTTGTACATCTCGTTCTCTGCTGCGAGCACTCATTTTGGCACCAAACTAAAGGTAGACGTATTGGTGTATTCGCAGAATACACTTGTGCATTCAAATATGAAGCGTGGGAGCTTGTGGGCTCAGCAGTCCACTCTGTGGGCGTTTGGACCACAGCTACGCAACCCTGGCGCCATTCCCGTCCTTTAACATGCACCTCCGCGAGGAACAAAGAAGGACCTTGAACATTTTCAAAAACAGCAGATCTACAAGCTGTACAATTGATTTATTGCTCTCTATTTTTTTTTTAGAGCGTGCCTGCGTGCGTGGTGTGTGTCCTTCCGTCTGTCCGTCTGTCTGGAGTCTGGAGCAAATCTCGCTAAGTGCTGGAACATTCATCGCTAGACTTTGTATGCACGGTGCCAGTAGACAATGGTAGTACCTTTTGCAAAACCAACAACAACAAAAAACCACACAGATATGTTTTATAAGCAATTTCTTATAATGGGAGCTGCCCTGCGCTGAAACCTTGCCAAATTTGGAGTCACGTGTCATAAATATGTCATAGATGTTTGATGTACTAGGGTCCACATTGGAGCCATGTCTGAGATCTAGTTTGGAGCCACGCTGTTTATATGTGGATCCTGTTGTCATCGTTTTCTACTTGGGAGTATGGCTTTGAATTGTGGTTATGCACTTTTTTACAGAGAAGTGTGTGATATACAGTAAGACTAAACTATCTACGCCTCAAAGCTTGGAACAGCGCAATATCTCAGCGATGAAGAGGCCTGTATCGTGTATGCACCGTATACATTAGTCACAATGTTAAAGAATGTTCGGAGCAGAAGGCTTCGGTTCTCCATAATAAAGCATGTAGACATCCAGGGCAGCAGAGAGCAGACCTTGAAACTGGGCCCAGGAGGCATTTATTCGAGGAACATGAGCAAAGAGACGCACGCTTTAGCAACTCCTGCTAATGTTATGTATTCAAATCCCAACAGGGCTATGAATCTTGGTCATCGCCGCAAGAACGGAATAACGATGCAACTAGGAAAAGAGGAAGCATACCAAATAGTCAGACAAGATGCTATCATGAGCTAACTAGCCTATAGAGTCTACTTTGCCAAGTGTGAATGTGAATTGTTCACAAAATGGATCTTCATTGTTTGCCTTTATCGAGGCAGAGTTTACATATTCGATAAGGAATTAAAAGATAATAGGATAATCATAATAGGGCGATTTTCTTTTCCTTTGAACAGATTTGATTGATGTCCAGCTTTGATCTGGCTTGGATTGGGAGAAATTAAGTCAAGTCTTTGGTCTCTCCCTAGAAGGCTTTGTGTGTATTTTCAGAGGTAAAAGAAGTGTCTGGGAGTTGAGAATGTATTAATCCTTTTTTACCCACCCAGCCGGCAGGAACACCAGGCCAGCTGCACCGCCAGTGGTCAACCACCACTGTGGTCACACATCTCATTTCTCGGGCCTTACGCAAAGGCCCCTCATTCACCATTCAACCACTGAGGTCTCCATGTGTTTCTCTCAATAAGATCTCAAGGTTTGATCCTGAGCATGCCACAAAAAACATAATATCCCCCACAGCCCTCGGGGCATTTTTACGATATTGTTGTTGCTTGTTCCTCATGGCAACAAGGTCAAATGACGGGAGGGTGCAATGTTGGCGTTCATTTTAAAATTCTAAAATAACAACACCAGCCTCTGTCACATCAAAGCCCAGCCCTTAAATTACAGCCTTTTGTGAATGTTTAATCTCTGGTGGTCAGCGCTATAACCTAGCTAGAGTCTCAGCTGTTCTCACGGCCAGTACTGCTAGGGTGGGTGCATTATATCTGCGTGTCAATGGAGAATTACATGATCATCTACTAAAAAAAATAAAAAATAAAATAAAGTCTTGGGGGTGCCTGCTGGCCTAGTGGTCCAAGCGCATGCCACATACAGTATAGGCTTTGGCCTGACAGCGTGTTGCGTGTTCGAGTCCCGTTCATGACGACCCTCACTGCGTGTCTCTCCCCCTCTCTCTCTCCCCCCTCCTGTCAATTTCCACCTGAAACTATCAATAAAGGCAGAAAAGCTAAAAACAAATCTTTAGAAGAAAAAAAAAATAGTCTTTATTGGTCGTTTGGCTTCAGAGAATTTCAGTGACCTCGGCTGCCTGAACAATGAATGTAGGCTACAGTAAGGATAAGGCACATCCGCATTATAAATTTACCATGAAGTCATGTTTTACCAAATTACCAGTTCCATGTGGATTTAATTAGTGACAGAGACCCAGTGCTTGGCTGGAGAAAGATCATTACGTGCATTATCAAAAACATTGGGCTCTGGTGGAGCAGTGATTAATTAGTTGAGGAAAGCTAAGAGAGGCTTTTATAGCCATTTCTCGTTGTCCCCTGGCTGAACATCACAACCTCATAAGGCAGCAATAAAAGGGTGATATGAATGACACGTTGTTTTGCAAATAGACAACTAAAGAGCTACTGTGGCTACACTTCAGAGCATACACCTCAGATAACCTAGGGTGTTTCGCTTGAGGGTGGAAAGGTTAATGTGTTTTTCGACAGCGCAATTGATGGGTTGGGAACTTTGACACAGCGGCGGAATCGTTACACCTGGTGCTAACAGGCTAAGGTTGGCCTAATGAAAAGGAACAAAACACCACTGGTTTTTATTGGTTCTGCAAGAAAGACGTAATGTGTGTTTGCCACCTATATGGCTGTCATTACTCAAACTTGCACATAGTCTGTCTTCCAATGGGCTCACTCATTCACAACTCACTACATAGCTATAGTAATAATTATATATAGTTCACTGTAGGTAGTCTCGCGTTGCCTGACTGTTGCCTCTCGCAATTTACAAATGCTTCTGTCATACAGTCTGGAGCAATGGAAAAGCTATCATGAGTCAAATATAAAGCGGAAGTGGAGCCTCCTCCCCACTTCCGTTTTGTCTTTACAGTCGTGCAAATGTATTCTAATATAAATAGAAAACATCTAAGCATATATTTGTTGCTTAGCAGAAAAGGAAATGGCAGCATCCTTATTCGGGTTTTGGGAGGTGTAGTTCCAGACTCTATATAGCATTCGGAGATTGTGGAATAGTTGTCTGTCTACACGAGATGACTATACTGTAGGTATAGGGAATGATTCAGGATAACAACAAATATCTTTGGAACACATTATCTGTCACAGTATAGCAACCTGACTTTTTACACAGTATATTTTGTTTTACTCTCCATGTTTTAGTGTCCGTGTGATTTAATGTGTCTAAGCTCAAGTCTTACCAGCGTATTGATTTACTGTGGATTTTGAAGTGTTATGTCTGGAGCACTGGACCAAATTAATTTCCCTGTGTAGGATAATAAAGTTGATCTGAAGTCTGATGTCTGAAGATAGGGTATCCCCCAATCCCCTGTGTCTGATCTGTTGCAATCATGAGTGCAATCACTGCAATGGAAATGCTAACCACAAAAAGCTAACAATCATTTGAACTACTAATGGCGCCCAAAAAAGTAAACCACCATGAACTTTATCTTCGGTAATTAAAAATAATACTATAATAACATCAACTGAAACAACATTTACGTACTCACCACAGTCTAACTGACATGTTTGTTTGTTTCCCCCATTGAAACGTCTCTGCTTTGCATTATGGGACATTTGGGCTAATGCAGTGTTCATCATTTGTTCACTACATTTTGAGGTCTATACTGGGTAATTTGTATTGGACTATATAGTGATTTAAAAGAAAAAAAAAGGTTATTGAGGTTTGGAACATCCTACAAAAATGGCTTGGAATGCACTCCCCGACCATATTAAATACGCCCCCTCCCTCCCTTCCTTCAAAACCACACTCAAAACCCACCTCTTCAGGGCAGCCTTTCCAGGCTGATGTCCCCTCAGCCCTGGCTTAGTCTTTTATCATTTTTAATCTACAGTAGCACTTATAATTCTTTTCCCTTAATGAAGTTGGTTCCTTTTTTTGTAAAGTGAATTTGGGTAGTTAATAAATCTTTGCCATTATTATTATTACTATTATTATTATTATTATTATTACAAACTATCTACAGTAATCCACTATAGTGAATGGGTGAAAACACTGGAACATGGAACATTGCTGACACACCCACATCAGAAACAGTCATCCACTATTACGCTCACGATACTGGGGAACCGATGTGCTGATGGAATATCTCATTATAGGTGGTAACGTTCAGAAATGTTGTGGCGTAATGCGCTGAGAGCTTACATTGTTTCTTTTCGCTGTGCAACACCATTGTACGACAAAAGGCTTAAGTGGTTAACCACCATCAGACCAGAGGCCAGAATGTCAATGTCATTCAATGGCATGTCACATTTTTACAAATATCCACAATCCACAAATACAAAACAAATATAATGTATATTTTTGATAAGATTTGCTATAATGAACAGAGTATACTATGTAGTATTCATAGCGCTCTCATGGCGTGCTTTGCAGTACGATATGGTACAATCACTACAATGCCTGCACTATTCACTAGCGATGGTTGTCATTTAATGATAATCACCTGTAATTTAATTACACTCACTTTTTACAGTACATTACTGTTTGCCACCAGCATGTACATAATGCAATAATGTAAAGACATTAAGACAATCAGCGCGTATACCAAAAAGTGAGTCGCAACTCAACAGGAATAATTTGAAAACAACTGATAAGAAGAACTTATGAGGTGTTTCCACCAAAGGTTTCTCTCCGAAAATCTGGGTCTTCTTACAAGGCCAAATAAGTATAAGGCCAAACATGAGTGAGCAATTACACCGCAGTCTTGGATTGATAGCATCTCGAGTCATTATGACTTGGCTAATTTGGCTCCTGGCAGAATATTTTCCCCTTGTGAAAATCTGGGTGGGTGTGTATGAGGGTTTATCGCACCGGCCATAGAGACTGGATTAAATCATGTTCGCTCTGTCTGGCTTGGCTGGTCTTCCAGGAATCCTGCTAGTAGCAGCCAGGCCTTGGGTGCAATGAATTACAATGGGGTTAGATTGAACAAGCAAGCTTCGCTGAACTCTCTCAATGCTATGGGCCTTTATCTGTCCCGGGGGGATGAGGCTCGGATCAGAGCAACAACTGGGTCCTTACACAGTATGGAGCAGCAGCAGCAAACGTTTGTCAGGATAAAGATCGCTCTATGGACACGTGACTGCTAGACAGAGAAATGATGATGAAGATTCACTTTCAAGATTCAATTTACCCTGAATGAATGTAGCACTTCACGAAACCTGACTCCAACGAGGTCTGCAGACGCTCCCAAGTTCACGATATGTGTCACTATTACTGTCCACTTCATCGCAGGTCAAAAGCTGTGAAATAAACAGTTGATTTCTTTTCATCTACTGCAGGGGCCAGGAGGAGGTGACACCCCTGCCAACTTGTGTATTTCCACCTCAGTGCCTGCAGAATGGGAGAATGGAGCTGTGCAGCGGCCCAGTGAGCCGTGGTTCTGGATGGAAGCAAAGCAGGGTGGTTACTGTGGTTCAGGGACCAGAATCAAAATGCCTGGAGACATGGTGAACTGAGAGAGAGAGAGCGAGGGAGATACAGAGAGAGAGCAAGAGAAAGAGAGAGTGAGAGAGAGAGAGAGAGAGAGAGAGAGAGAGAGAGATTTAATACTCTCCAGTTTATTGTAGTCAGGCAGATCATTCGGCATCATTAGAAAATTGCGACGAGACGGGTCAGCAGGAGAGGTAGTATGAGTTGCTGCCTCAAGGTATGTCCTGCCCCGGTCAGGGTCAGAATGTCAGACACGTTCTACAGTTAAAAAAAAAAAGCCAAACAGGTGTTTCAATAAGAGAAGTTATCGAGAGAACTTTTGACACGAGCCCCGTGAAAGCTGTTCGAAAGGCAATAAAAAATAAAAATAAAAAACTTCACTGAGAAAAAGGAGGAGAAAAGCAGAAGTGAAGGAAGCAAAGAAAAAAAAAGAATTGACTTTCACCATCTGGAAATGGGAAGAGTTGACGAGAATCTTTGTCTGTGGGGGGGCTGGTACGGTGCATGTCAGATGTGTGCATATCCACGTTCTGAGCAGCAAAGCCGTAGGATAGATGTATGCTCACTGTAGACCCGACATTTAACATCGACTTGCTGGTATTGGAGTTGGAAATACAGGCTTCATCCACTGCCTGGGCCCATGGAGACCCTGCCTCCTGACCTCCGAATGGATAAACTGGTCCAACACTGAGCCATATCGCTAATTCATGTTTTCAACACCACTCTCTATCACTGGAACGCAGCCTGATTGATGCTACAGACTGCAGTGCATTCTGGGAGAGGCTCCCCTCTCTCTCAATATCTGTTTTTTTTTTTTTTTTTTTCTCCAACAGCTGCAAGACTGGTTGATGAGTAGCATTTGGCCAGGGACCCTCAGCCCGCCAGCGCTGAGGCAGAGAGAGCATGTTTCTGATGGGGCTTTAGAGAGTTTGGCTGGGAGGGAGCGAGAGAGACATATCTGTCCCACGCTGAGTTCTCTATGGTCCTTTGTTCCCTCTGGCCTAGCAGGAAGCCAGGCACTCGTGGGACTTGCTTGGCTCGATGTTTGCAGAGGGGAACCAACCGACTCTGATTCCTTGGTCTGGCCCGGTCAATATCACATCGTTTTGAGGGTCTTCCCATCTAGGAAAACTTGTGTTTAACCACCCCCTCCCAAAATAAATAAATAAACAAGTCCACTGTGAGCTTGGATGTAGATCAGCAATTTTGGTTGTTCATCGTACTATGAAGTATATCTTGCTTAACTTTATAGTTAGTATACAAAAATTGTCAAGTTCAATAAGGTATTGTATTGTGGATACTGTATGTAACACTGCAACATAACTCTAATACCAATCTTTAATGGTTGGCATGGCAGGATATGGCTTTTGAGAATTGTACAGTATTCAAGAAATGCAACTTGTCTGATTGAAATAAAGACTCGATTTAAAAAGGTCCATATGAGAGTAGATATCACGTTGACTTTCGTTTTGTTTGTTGTTATGGAATATGTCTAATAGGTCGAACATTACATCCGAGTTCAGCTGAGGACAAGGTCACC
>OOFJ01126185.1:4938-18254 GCA_900323375.1 Benthosema glaciale | reverse complement strand
ACTAATGTTTCACCAGTTTTTATAGTATAGTATTAAAGGTCACTGGCTTCACTGTCATATGGGGACCCACCCAAAATATTTGGGGACCCCTCTGGGGGTCCCGACCCACAGGTTGAGAACCCCTGATTTAACCCATTAAGACGTGCAGACGATTCTAAAAATGTCTTCTGAATCATAAGAGTTTTCTGAACATTATATATAAAGTATTTGGCAGCTGACTCCCAACTCAAAATATTTAGTTCCAGAGACCCCCAGAAGCCAAGATTTGAGTTAATGTTAATGTATGCAAATATTTGCATACATTTTCAAGATTTTTCCAAAAAAAGAAATCTGATCTACAAGCTAAGTATTGTATATCTGTATAGTTTGTATATATGCTATTTTTATAACCAAAGTATAAAACAATGGTTGATGCAATGCAATGCTTATGACTGATAACCTTTAGTAACTTTGCGATTGTGATTCATGTTCAATTAAATTCAATGGTTTTTCCTAATCACCAGCAGAAGTTGAAGTTAAGCCTTAAGAGAGAGACAGTTTGGAATTATATGTATTGTAACTATAAGTCTTGTGACAGACACATTCATTGTTTTATCACATGCACTGGATACTGAAGGTGGAGGAGGTTTGCATTTTTGCCAATGCACCAACATAATGCTTTTGAACCAACCCTATCTTATACAGCAGTATTTCAATATTCTGCGTGGTGTAAGTGTGTGTCATAGAAGGTTGCATTTACTCGTTTTTTGGACTATAGCTGAAGTTAATTGTGCGATCTGCCATGATGAACAAAACGATCAATCCTCTTCCCAATCCTATGACTCCTGTTTAATTCATAAGAACTGTTACCTGGTCCAGTTATGACTAGCCAGACAGAGTGTGGTGAAACACGAACGCATTTTGTTTTGCCCATTTCAACTGAAACAATTTGACGATGATGAGTAATCGATGTCTATCTCTGCTCTGTCAACTCGATCTAACCCTGGCATGTTTGAATGAAGCCACACTTCCTGAGAATAACCCGATATGAAGGTCGTAAATGCGTTCACTTCACACTGAGCTACGTGTGGGGGCGGGACGGGGCATTACCATTGTAGTACCATTGTATGTATCTCCACTAGTTCTCTGGAACTACCCTGCGGTGCTACGCAACAATTTCTCTGGAACTTCATAATGGTTCCAGAGAAGTAGTGGAGAAGAGCACTGAATTTGGCGCACTAGTGGTTTTACAAGTGTTTGAACAGCACTACGGTCTTGGTAATTAACTAGTGTAGAAACTAAATATTAAATATTAAAGGCTTTTAAGACTTTTAAAGACTTTTAAGCCCATTAATTATCTCCATATTATGTCCTAGAATCAGACTAATGCTACAATAATGTTTCAAACCAAACTAGAATAACCACTGTGGTTACGACGAGTGACGTTCTCTCCAATGTGAGAGCACGAAGGCCTCATTATTACTATGTGGGTTGTTACTTGTACGAGTGGTAAGGAGGTATCTTCAGACTTGTGCACTGCACTCTGGGGAGAGACACTATAATATATAGTCAGCAGAAGATGCTGCATGAGAAGAAGAGGTTCACAAAGTATGGGCCAGGACCCTGGAAGTTGGGTCGCGGTAAGGTGGTGGTCATTGACAACTGAAAAAAAGACAAAATGTATCTTAACCACTGAAGTTCCAATTGAAGTTTGTTTATGGCAACAGATAGGCTACAGGCTGAGTTTTATATTAGCAATGATCGAGCGACAGCAATTCCGCATGACTTACAAATAAAACCGTGGACGTGGATGTCTCTCAACACCTGTTGACAGAGGCATTTATCACATCATCTGCTGAACGACTATTTGCTCACTGTTTCCTTGTACTTTCCCTTTCCCATACCCCCTGCATGTTCCTGATGAATTCCCCTCTGTAATGCTGTACACCTGCTTCCTGCTAAAGGTAAGAGTGAAAAACAATGATCTCATTAGGTACGGTATGTGTATGCATGATAATATCTACCCATATCAGATCAACACAGCATGTCATAGTTTGGAAGGCCTTCAAACTCGCAAGACAATTATTATTTGACGTTTGGCCTACAGTACAATGACATGGTCGAAATAGATTATTAATTTATTATTTTATAAATGTATACATTTTTATTCCTTTATAATTGACTCTGAATTGATAATTGTTGCACTCCCAACAATGCACTCACATGGCTATTCTGTGAGGGCCATCCATTTCCCTGCTCTTTCCCCCACTCCAAATCCCCAACCACCCCCTTTTAGCAATACATTACATACAAAGATTATTCATGCATTTTTGGACCGAAATCTGCTGTCACACCAGTGCATTAAAGAGAGAAGAATTCCTGCAGAGCACTCACACACACAGTGCGCACGCACGCACGCACGCACAGGAAAGAGTACTGTGTTGTAGAGGCAGGAAGGTATGAGTATACATACATAGTGACCCCGTTCATCCATCATTTCAACAGATTGCAGCCGATGTGCGTGGATGGATTCCTGGCCGGGTGCTCAATAATGCAGTGGTTCTTGAGGGGGTTCCAGTGGGTCCCCATGCAGAAAAATGATTGATAGTTACAGGAACCAAATGGACACTTGGTGGTTTGTAACTCTGAGAAAGGTTTGCATGACTCTGACAGAGTCTTGTAACTCTGACAGTCTCGCATAGCCAGACAACCATTCCACAATCTCTGAATGCTATATAGAGTCTGGAACTAAACTACACCTCGGGAAATCCAAGCAAGGAAGCTTCACGAAAACATATTTTACATTTACATCTTTAATATCCATTTCTGCTAAGCGGCAAGCTATATATGATTAGATTATTTCAATTTAGCGCGACTGTAAAGACGAAACGGAAATGTTTTTCTTACTCATGATCAGAGCTTCCGTTCTCCAGACTGTATATCGGAAGCATTTGAGAATTTGCGAGAGCCAACCGTCTGCCTACGCAAGACTACTCTGACAGCAAGTGCATGTGTACAACACTGTCAGAGTTAAGGGGAGGGTCTGTGGACTAATGCAAAGATAAACTGTCCGTTCTCGAAAATTAAGAGCACACAATGCATACAAAAGGGCAGTTAAGGGACTCTGTACTTTATGTTCTGCTGTTTAAGGGCCAAACTTACAGTAAGTCCCATCAGGGTCACAGGAGTGAGTGACCCCAGTGTACATCTTTTAAACATCAATAAGGTGTCGGATGATAACTTTACACAGATTGATAAAGTAGAGTTGCGTTGTCCAATAAAGGCCTTATTTAGGCTGATGATTGCATGACAAACATTTCTAAATTAATCCCTGTTAAGAGAAATGTCTAAACAAAAGGCTTGCGGTTTTCCAGAAGTAAATAAAAACCAACAGCATTCACTCACGCACAACACACACACACACACACACACACACACACACACACACACACACACACACACACACACGTTAATTGACAACGTGCCAGAGTTTACAGACAGATCGAGGAAAGAGCGTCATGGAAAACAGGATGTTCGTATTGTTCTAAAAACGGAGCAGAATGTTTCACATTGCTGAAAGAAATTATGTGTTATTTGCAGTGCAGTTGCAGTTTAGTGGCAGATAAGCATCAGTTCCCTCTGCTTGTGCACAAGAGATCATTGATTTAAACACAGGCCTATGTACAGTACGTCTCTTGTCCACTAACCCCAGGTTTCTCACTGTTCTCCCAAGAGACAAAATAAGCAGGTATAAGCCGGTGGCTTATAACAGTGGACTGTGAGAATCCAGGACAAATTTTGAAGGGGTGGGGGGTTTGAAACTCCCCAATTGGGGGTCTCGGGTTCCTCCTCCAGAAACATTTTAACAGAGTAGAAGTATAATTTCCTCACTGTTCTGGTGAATTTGGGGAGTTTTATACTTTTATCAGGCTTTCTTTACTAACATTGGAAGATTCTGGGTACATTTTCAGCCATTAAAACGCAAAACCGAAATTGATTTGGTGACTGAAGCATCGTAAGACCCATCTTTAATAACCATTCATTATTTAAAGATGGAGTGCCATGATTTTTGTACTTTTTCTGTTTTGCATGTGTCTATGGAGTTAATATTACTCTAATACACCCCCAGGTGTGGTTATAATATTCAAATATGTCTTCCTTGTGTATTTTTGGTTTCTTCCTGAAAGCTGAAAGCCTTTGAGCCAAAAGGCCCAATCGGAATAACACCATTTTAGTGACATCACAACCCTAACCCCTCCCACAATATCACACAAGAACAACTGTGCACGAGGCTTAAGTTCAGGTGGGCGGTGCTAAAGTGAAAACCATGCATACCTGTAGCACTGAATCTTGGAGCCTGCAGCACTAGACTAGATGGGGCAAGATGTCGAGATCATGACCAGACCATTGTGGTTGACAACTTCACAAAAGGAAAAAAACAATGATTTTTACTTAGTATAATGCAAATAGAAACTATATTAGTAATATAATACTTTATAACAGAAGGCAACCGTGTGATCTGAAACACTGCTTATATTTGACACAATTTGAAAATGCTCAAAATTATTTGCAATATAAGACAGAACAATGGAGAGTGATGATGAGAAGAGTAGGCATATATTACTATTGTTCTGTATTCAAAAGTGTGCACACATTACACCACTGTAGTGCTTGTAGGAAAACCCCATCCGTTTGAAACTAAATTTATTCCGTTTGCTTTTGGAACCAAATGGACCTTTAACTGTGAAGGGCATTCTCCTGAGAATTAACCCAAAATCAAAATAGCTCCTTTATATTGGCAGCAAAATCTCATAATGCTGCAGTAGCCAACTTTCTCGAGTATTTCAGGCCTATACGTATGATAGATCCAGTATCTATTAATGACGTTCTTTGTCAAAACCACAGAGTGAGTCACCTTGGCTTGAAGTTGAAGCAAACATTTCCTCTTCTCACTTCCCAGGAGGGTTGTGTTCATTAGTATTTCATTTGAACCAGCCACTACAGTTCTCATGACATGACATGACTAATCATAATGAACATGAATATTGAGTCTCATAGTTGGACTTTGAACATGCGATTAGTGTCATGTGCCATGAGATGAGTCCACGTGTGCCTTGGGAGTTTGTGACAACTACACATTAATATTGCAATACATACAAGAATACGAGAAATTGTTAATTATTGTTTACTTCACTAATCGTTTCCCAATACACAGGACAATTCCACACCCCTACACTCAATAACGATATGTTTGGAGTTGGACCGTTCAAGCATCCCTCTTGTGGGAATGTCATTATATAGGCTAAAAGGTTTCATTTAGGTTTATTTATTAAAAGAAAATCACCTAGGGCAAAATCATCTATTTTTTAAACCACTTTCCTGGACACACTCTGAAGAAGGCAGTTTGTCTGTCCGAAACATTGGCCTCATCTTTGTGTCCACAATAAAAACCTTTGGAATTGGCAGCTATGAGTGTGCGGCCAGAACTTATTTTGTTATTAGTATTCTTTCCTGGATGACCACCTACATTACCTTTTTGAAGTTGTTGAGGTCGGGCAGGAATGTTTGTTCATTGGTTAAATATTCATAAAATCCATATATAGTGACCACTTTCACATGTTGGACATGTAATATGTGAAACCTAATAATAATAATAAATACCGGTAACACATGCGATAGGACTAACTAGATAATTAATTTATGAAAATAAACAGTAAGAAGATGAAATATGGAGATACACTGACAACAGCGATATGAAACAAGTTGCCTTATTTCAGTGGAAGTTCCACAGAAAGTAAAGCTCTTCATTGTGGTTTACCACAAGGCAGCTGCAGGAGGTATTGCTGGGGGGTATACTGTTGACCAAGTGCATTTGCACATACAGTACCAGGGAATTTGTCCTCTCCATTTAACCCACCCTAAGCAGTAGTGCAGAACTGTTGAACAAGCACCGGGGAGCAGTTAATGTCTTGCTCAAGGACACTTTAGCCCATTAAAACTGTCATTTTAGATTTGAGCTATATATGATATATAATAGCAACATAGGTTTTTCAGAAAACTCTTAAGAGCACCACCAACTTTAGGGTTTAGAACAGCAGTTCTCAAAAAAAGCTTGTATGGCACTGTGAACAAAAAATACCACCCTGCCATAGTTTGTCCGCAAAGCTAATTTATATGTCCTACTAAGACATACTCATTTATACTGAGTTATTACTCTCTTCTCTCCGGGTTAACAGTTGAGCAGAGACTACAAGCAAGTCTAATGAGTACACACTACAGATTTGTAACTTACGCTTGTAAGTCAAAGACATATGGAATGAGAGCATGCATATCATGGCAGGCTCATTAACCAATTTTAATAAGTAATTATAGTGTATGTTATATCTGTTTTCATGCACTGACTGACTGAGCAATAACCATATGGAACAACTTGCCGCTTCACATCATACAGCTGAAAGTCATATCCTGCTTTTACCACTTATAAATCCTATACTTAATTGAGTGGGGTCCCACCGAGGTCTGTTCTTGGCTCCCTCTTTTTTCCCTCTACACTGAAAATAGCCGATCCACAGTCAGAGCTTATAGGTCTATTTTTGCTAAATGTTTGCCTGTTATGACTTGCCCAAAGCAGGAATGCTATAGGATTGATGTGGTCAAGAATGTTCTTTTGAATTTTGCATTTCCTCTTTGTCTTTTCCATGTTAAAGGCTTTTATTATATTTATTATATTATATTATATTATATTTATTTTTATTATACTTGTTTCATGATGTTAACTGTTGGGACAAAATCATGTTCATACATATTAGTTGTATGGACCCCAATAAGGCTAGCTGACATCTGTATGCCAAATAATGGGGACCTTAATAAGAAAACAAACATCTGTTCCAAAAAAAGCAGTCACACAACAAAGAACTTTTTTCATACAAAAATAGTGCTCTTTATTATAAATTACTGAAATGTTATATTAATATAAATATGTGCAAAGTCATATCAGTCTGCTTGCTCCATCTACGTCGCAACATCTTCAAGCATCTACAGCCAGACAGTTTGGCTGGGAAAAAGTTTCATCTTTATAAAAGACAAGACAAAAAACACATTTGCCATTTCATCTTCACTAATGTAAACATCGTCTTGATTTAAGGAAAGAGGATAAAATAAGATGAACTTCACCCCCCCCCCACCCCTTATTCAGAGGAAGATTGTCTTATGTGCATACATTCAACAGCAAGCAATTACGCCTGAGCATCGCACACCGAAAAGAGACGATCTACAAAGTCACTGCGATGTGTTGTGAGCTTGTAGATCAGCTATCTGTGGTGCACGACGCCGGCGCGTGTAGATCAGGCTTTAGTATCCCTGCCTGTGTCACATAAATACTACCATATTTATCTGGTTATGGTTATGTTTCCTCTCCACTACCAACCTTTTACATTCAGTAAAAGGTTGTTGGACCGACAAACGGTCGACTCGCTCGGGCAAATTTTTGGCATAAACTCTCCGGCGAGCAAAACGAGGTTTCACATCTTGAAAAAGGCCCCTATTTGGTTTTGATGCTCTTCTCACTACACACTGTAACATCAAAGGTCATGAAGTTCAGCCTTGTATATTCTCTTAAAACTAATATACTGTATATATCGCCAGGCCAATGTCCACCCATCATCATCATCATCATCATCATGCATCTGGAATTCCTGCTCCGGGGTCTGTGCGTTTTCCAGCGCCTTGCATGGTCAGAAGCATCTGTTTGTACCAGAGGGCATGATGTTGCTCTGACATGTCTAATACTTTCTCAAGACTGAGGTCAGTTTTGTCCACGCCTGGCTGGCATATCCGCCGCCAGCAGAACGCCAGTCCAGTCATAAAAACCAGTCCAGGCTTTTAATGGATGAATAATGTTTCTGGGGGCCGATGTGTGTGCCTGTCCGTCCCACAGCACCATGGTTAGCAGCAGCAGGAGGAACTTGTGCGTCATCAGAGTCTAGACGACTGGCTCTGAAGACTCACTCCACGTCGTAGGAGGATTGCCATGTTTGCTCTCTTTCATACTAAATGTATAGCAGCAGCAGCACACTTTTTCAGCCCCAAACCAGTCCTCACAGGCCCACGCCACCACCACCACGCTCTTCCTGGAATCAGCCTGCTGGAAAGACTGATGCCCAGCTTTTCTACTCGGAGAACTACCTTTTTAGAGCGGCCCCCATAGGATTCAACATCACTGTAGAGATGCTGCAGTCTGGGGGGGGGGGGTCTCGGTCGGAAGCCGAGACGTGACCGTTTTTTTCTGCGTGCCCACACTTCACTGTCAGCCCCGCAACACATTGCCGGCGTACATCTTCACCTTCACTAGGAACTTGAAGTTGAGTTCCTTTTATGACAGGGTTATAAGTCCACAGCGGTTCCAGAGCTCTTAGATGGGAGAGTCATACTCCTGGAGGAACTCTTTGAGCGGGTGTGGGAGTTGCTCTCTTTTACTAGATATGTCCAAGTGTCCGTTCACCGTCTTCCTGCACATATGCTGCAGCGACGACAAACTGGAGAAAAGTGGCTTAATGAGTTCCAGCGGCACCTTCTCCCCTCCCGAGTAGATGTAGTAGATATTCCCGCTGCGCGTATACCCCATGGACAAGCCCCCCTTGGTCGCGGGCATGTAGTAGTGGACCAGCTTCAGCACGCAGTCAAAGTGGGGGACGGACTGGATGCTCTTGGGGTCCGTCTGCAGGAAGAAGGCGCCCGTGTCGCACTGGATGCGCAGGTTCTTGGTGCCCGACGCCGTCTTGACACTGAGCGTGAAGAAGTGTCTGTTGTCCGAGCTGTCCCGGATGAGGAAGGTCCCGGTGGGCTCCGCGGCCAGCCTGGCGTTGGCCTCCTTGCCGCTGATGGGGCCCCAGTAGAAGCCGCTCTCCTCCAGCTTGCGCAGCGTGGCGAGGACCATCTGGTACTGCAGCTTGGAGCTGAAGGTCTTGTAGCGGTGAGGCAGCAGCATGTTGGCATCAAAGGGGCTGCTGCTCATTGCGGGTGAGTTAAACTTGCTGTGAGTTACCATGGCGCTGTGCCCGCACTCTGGACCCGTCTGGTGTCGAGCGCTCAGCACCACACAGACAAGAGAAGAGAAGAGGAGGTGGGGTCAACCAGAGGTTCACTTCACACAGGGCTCCCGGTGGGGGGGAGAGCAAGATGAGGTCAGCTGTGTGTTGTCTGGAAGTGAAACACCTGAGAGAAGAGAAGAGAGAAGCGGAATTAGGACCCTGTATATACAGTGGGCATGGAAATAAAGACCTGAGTTCTATTCTACATTCTACAAATGCCTTATTGAAATCAGTGAAATCAGTACATTTTCAAGATTCTTCAAAAATGTTCAAAAATAGCATAGATAGCAGATAGCAGATGCTTTCATATATTTGAATAGCCCAATACTCTAAAATGAAGATGCTTTCCCGGTTTTAATGGGGACATGGCACAAATGGCTATTTCTTGCTTTTACAGCTACTAGCTATTTAAAAAGGCAATTCATTATGGGATTTTAAATTACACTGCTGATGTGATGATAGTCCAGATCTGATGTATTTATAGTGGATCCTCTGGTAGGATGGATGAATAAAGTAATGTGATACAGTTCGACCCATGATGCATGCAGCTCTCTCTCAATGAAAGATTGTGCTGCAGGTTATTCCAAATGTGGTAGTACATCATAGAGCTAAATAAAAGCTCTCTGGTTACATTGGGGAAATGGGCTCACTTGTTCCCTCTTTCATTCAAGTAATTGTTCACTGACTGTCGCCTCTTTCTCTCTGTTCTTTTTTACAAATGAAATACCGTTATGTAGGCTATACTAGTAATTATAGCATAATAGTTTACACGTGGATAAAAATGACTAAATTCAATAAAGATAATTTAACGGAACCTTTTCATTTTTATTTAATCTGCCCCCTCCGGTCTCTCCTCACTTAGTCAGACACCTCGGTCAGTTCCAGTAAGAGAAGACCTCAGTCTCGTAATCCGTGACGGGTTGCGCAATACGACCGATAATACACGCGCTATAGGCTACTACTATAAACAAGAAAAAACAACTGAGCAAATAAGCGTGGAAAAGTGTAAAAAAAAGGGGAAAAAATAAATAAAGACACAGAAACATGAGTAGCACGGGTCTTACCTTAAACGTCTTGTTTCTTGGATTCTTGTAAAAAACTTCCAAGTGTTATAAAATAGTGGGTCGCCGGCGAGTTCCAATGAAGAATGTATAGTTGTTAAAAACGCTTTATCTATCGCAATTCCAAAGCAACAATGCAATAATAAAAAATATTTATATATCCTTGGCAAGAGAGCACTTCAGTTCACAGAGGGTTTGGGTTGCAGGTTTCTTTCTTAAATATTGTGACTGACTGAGTGAGTCTCTCTCTCAGTGCGGTGTTTCAGTGGAGTGGTTGGCTGCTACAGAGCGGCGCTCATATTATGTGTACTAGTGATGCACGCTAACGCTCCTCCCCTCGCTCTTCCTGGAAAAAGCTCTCTCTGTTGGCAGATTGACAGTAAGCTTTTTTGTGTGTGTGTGTGTTAGGATTCCTGGTATGAGAGAGAAGTCCCCTCCCCCTCCCCCCGCCTCCGTGCGTGTGTGTGTGTGCTATTCCTTCATAATGAACTTATGTATGGGAGGGAGTTCCACTTCCAAGCAATGCGTTTTTCCGTTATTATAGCAACCATTCATTGCCATTCAACCATGTTTATGTTTTTTTTTTATGTTTGTTTTACGTAATTGACAACCAGTTTGTTTCAGTTGTAGTATGACTCTACTAAATGCCTTAATCAGTTCTCTCACACTTTCAAGCTTCGTTCAACGTGAGCTTGTATATCTGCTATTTTTGAATACGCAAATATGACACAGATCCTTTCCTTCTTTTAATTAGTACATTTAAATGTATATTTGTTTCATCACGTAGGCAGTAAAATAACGCCTTACTTTACTTAATCCTCTTTGTGCTGGAGAGCACATAAAAGGTCTTCACCAACGAACGCCAATGCTGTCCGTCTTCTGCCCATTGTTGCACTTGGGCCCAGGTCCACCACAACTCTTTCATTTCTTTCTCCACTGATCTTCTCCGGGTCTCTTTGGGCCTGCCCTTTTCCTTTTCCCCGGTGTGGTGACTGTCTATCTCATGGCTATCCCTTGGGATGGCGCTTGGATCCATTCAACATGTCCAATGTTCATATGTCCATCCATGTTTCCAGTAAAATAACTATTATATAAAGTCTGACTGTAGCATTACATTTGCAAATGCAATTTGCATTTCATGTATTAATTTCTTACTTGATTTATTATCGTTATGTTCCCCCACTGCATGATTGAAAAGTGTAGACAATATTGTAAACAAGTATAATGCATGCTTTATACATGTTCCACTGCAGTTTTTTGTATTGAGTTGTACTTGAAATGTACTGTAATTCTGCACACTATTAATAAATACTTCAATCAATCAATCAATCAAAATGATTTCAATGAGTTCAGCAATGTTGCTCAGAGTCAACTGTCAGTGCCTCTCTCAACCTGAGCAGCGTTGTGCTATCAGGTCTCCTGTAGAGGGCGACATAAATCTGAAACTATGATCTGAAAGGGCACATTGGAGGGAAGACCAACGGTACCAAGGCATTTTACTGTCAAGGTGCCATTGTTTGATTATTATGACAGGCTATTTTCCCTTGCAATAGTTATGGTCATAAATGATGACTACACCAACTTCCCAGATCCTGCAATTCCATTCTGTAAATGCCATAATATATCTAGTCAAATGAAGAGGGGAATGGGATATAAAATGTACGTCATCCTTTTTTTTATAAGATAATTATGCCAGGGATTTTGCCTTTGCATGATAGTCATGATGACATTTGTTTATGACTACACAACAAACTTCCCAGTTCCTGGAAATCCATTCTGTTAAAGCCCTGGCCTATCTCTATTCAAATATGAAGAGGCGGTTGTAAAACTTGAATGCTGTATCCATTTGAATTAAGCTGGAATCATTATGTCATCATCATATCTTTACGGTCTTATTGAATTCATGCACCCAGTCAGATAGTGCCATGGGTTGATAGGCTCTTGTTCTTACAGTTATGATCAGTGGTAGACAAAGTCAACCCTGCTACTTGAGTCAAAGTATACTGTGTAGTGTGTACATACTCCTGGTCAAGATTCATATTATTCCTCTTTATTATTCACTAAAGCTGGTCCACTACTACATGCCTGTGACCAAGGGGGGCTTGTCCATGGCGTTTACGTGCAGCAGGAATATTTATTATATATTTATCTCAGGAGGGGAGAGGAGAAGGCAGAAATAGCAGATCTACAAGATCACACAACATTTACCACTGGTTACGATCATATTTTATGACTACATGATGATCTTCTCAGGTGCCAGTTCCTGGAATTCAATTCCGATAAAGCCCTGTAATACTGTATCCCTAGTCAGACAAAGAGGAGTTGTAAAAAAAAAAAAGTCTGCCGTTTTCCAAATGCAAAATCCTGACATACTTCCCTTGAACGCCATATTCTTTTGAATTGAGCCAGAATATCATGTCATCATCATATCTTTACGGGAGGTGTGTCTTATTCATGCATCCAGTCAGAGCCGTGTGTGAGTGATATGCTGCTCATAGCTGCCTTCCTGCTGACTAAGCTCTGATCACCAGCATGGCCTCAGGTGGTTAGACTAACTCACGGCTCTCTTAAACCAGTCAGGCCAGGCTTTTCCCGTCGCTAGAAGCCTCACTGTCTTTATCGCATGCCCTTGAATACACAGACGGGACCACTGTACAAAGGAAATAATAAACCCTATGGGCTTTTTGTGTTATCCTTTAAGCAGTACATACTCTGTCATATGATACAAGCAACCTGGGAACCCTTTTTGGCACCATACTGTACCACCTCCTTTTTTTGTGTAGAAACAGGAACTGGGTTTGGCCCCTCTCTCTTTTTAGTCCACTTCCTACCAGGTTCTTCTGTGTTTATTCGTACTAACAACAACACTACAGACAAGCTTGTAACAAGGGGAAAAACATCTACAGTGAGGGGAGAAAGGGGGAGAAAGGGGTACCCACCCCTTTCACCCCTTTCTGAAAATTAAGTACAAACGTCTGCATCGTAGCAGAGCAGTAAAGTACTCAAGTAAGGTACCACAAAATTGTATTTACGTACAGCACTTGAGTAAATGTACTCAGTTACTTTCCACCATTGTCTTTAAGCCGTCCGTTGGAAGGCAGTCAGCCACTACAGGGCCAGTAAAAGAGAGAAGAGCAGCAACATAAGGGAGGCAGGGCTATTGTCTGGTTTGTGTTTTATCTGTCGA
>OOFJ01126084.1:0-11198 GCA_900323375.1 Benthosema glaciale | reverse complement strand
CCGATCTCCATCAGTGTGTGAATGGGTGAATGTGATGCACAATCATAGACCGTATAAAAGAAGTGCACAATCTATGTAAAGCGCCTTGGATAAAGGCGCTATATAAATGCACCATTTACCATTTACCATTACTTTGCTCATTCATTCATATCATGAATATATATCGAATACATTTTTACTTTACATGTTGTTTTCTGGGCAACTTTGCCTTTTTAAAAGACGAGGCGGGAGGCAGGAACTCATTGGACGAGGGAGAGGAAAGAAAAATCACCGCTTCTTGAGACGTATTGTTGACATTCAACACAGGGTCTTGCACTGCATTTGAACCTATAGTGCTGATGTGGTGATAATGCCCATTCAGCCTCCAGCGCCACACACACACACGCACGCACGCACGCACGCACACACACACACACCACCAGCCAGCCTAAGGACAGATAAGAATGTCAGATGTCGCCGCAAGGCCAGAGTTTACAATTCATAAGAGCCGGAGGAGACTTTGGAGACCGAGGGGAGGATCATGGAGTGAAGGGGTGGCGAGGAGGGTTAACTTAAAACACGCTCGCCCTCGTTTCTTTCTCCCCCGGCAGTTCATGTATTCTTGGATTGGTTTACTAAGAATAAGGTTAGAAATATGTTATTAGGCATTATGTGGGTGAAGGTGCTAGGTTAGGTTTTGGCACCGTTTTACTGAGGTTAAGTTTAGGAATAATGTTCGGTTTAACCGTTGACGGTCGCATATAGTTTACTTTAGGTTTACGTTTAGGAACACCAGGCTGAACAGCTCTGCCGGCTGTACGCTCGCTCGGGGTTGGCTGTGTTTTGAGGCGAGCTTTCCAGTACTTGTGAGGACGGAGATGGAGAGGAGAGGTACCGTAAATAAGCCTTAACCTAACCAACGCCTTAACCCATTTCAGTCTGAAAACGATGCTAAAAATGTCTTCTAAATACTGAAAGTTTTCTGAAAAACCCTTATTTTTATGTTAGTAGTTCTCAAATAATGAATCTCAAGGACCCCAAAAAAGATCTGTAATTGGCCCCCCAACCCTCATCTGAAAGTATGTTGTTCCAGGAACCCCCCAGAACCAAAGATATGAGTTAAAAACGTTCGCTCTGAAACAATATATTCAAAGATTTGCGCCACATTTTCACGATTTAAAAGAAATAGCAGACTTACAAGCTTGTAGCGCGCCACTCGGTGGCGCGCTATGAGCTTGTAGATCTGCTATTTTTCAATAGCTAAAAGCACAACATAATGCTTGAAACACCAAAAAGGTTCCCGTCTAGGTTGAGACGGTTTTAGCGTTGTCCCTGCAGTGTGATTATGTCCTGTTGCACGTTGACGCGCGTAGTCCCCTAGTGATTCAACACATGCAATTCAATGGACCAAACCACACCAAAGGGTCAAGCCGGTTTTAAGCGTTAACTCCTTGCAACCATTTGGACCCCAAGGAGTTGCATGGTGGTGACCCTTTGGTATGTTTTAGGTGGGAAAGGGGAGGGGTTGGGGATGGAAGAATGAAGGAACGAGAGAGGGTAGGACGGAGAGCAAGAGCAATGCAAAAAAACATTGAATGCTGCGAGGAAGGAGAGAGTCTTTTCAGGACAGCTAGTAAAAAGGGAGGGGGTTGGGTATTGAAGCCGGCGAAGGATGGGGGGAGGGCCTGATGTAATTCAGTGTGTCATGGGCCGGCAGCCCAGTGGATTTTCCAATCAGGTTGATTAGCTGGCTCCTCCGCGCGTCGTCGTCGTCTGCGTCTGCTCACGGGGGAGCCAAGACCTCCATTAACCAGATTGGCTGCTTGCTCAGGGTCGCCGCCAGCCCAGACGCGTGTCCCTCCCTGACTTACTGTTGGTCCAGACGTTCCGTCCTACGGCGTGTGGTGGAAGCCCAGTGACAAGGAGAGTGGAGAGAGAGTCTGTCCCACAGCGACTGACGTGGCACATTAACGCAGGGGGGGTTGGAGTGGGAGGCGGGTTATGCCTTGCAGTAGTGCAGTGGTTCTCAAACCTTTTCATGGTTAAGAGATGCCAGGGAGAAGATTAAGAGAAGATTTTTTACGGCTCTAGCAGTGATTCTCAACCATTTTCATTTCAAGGACCGCCCAGTTTGACATGCATTAGTCTACGGAACCCCCATTTAATGGCATTTCTATCTCTGGGAGTCGTGGCCCCCTTGATTTATATTGTAAAATCAATGTTAATTTAACTCTGAGAGTGTACAAATGGGACCAAATTGACGCGTTAGGGTCCATTTGGTTCCATTTGTACACTCTCAGAGTTACAGACCCATAAGGGTCCATTTGGTTCCAAACTATCATTTAGCTGGGGGTCGCCCTGGGGGTCCCCGGACCCTACTTTGGGAACACTACTGCAGTAGTTGTAATGTTAAGGACCCAGCCCAGAGTGGCTGGCTGGCTGGCTGCGTCATGAGCATTTATTATTTTGTCCAGATGCAATAACTGCAAAGCACTTTAAATGATCTGTGAACTGGCCTGCACTCGTGTTCTTTATAATAAAAAAAAAATAAAGTAATAAAAAATGATTGATTGTGCAGGACATTGAAGGAGAACAGGAGAAAGAAAGAGGCATGCTGTAGTCTAGATGGAGAAGGGAAGGGAATGAGATGAGATGTAGGATGTGTGTTATCTGTTTGGCATACTCACACTACCAACTGGCTGGCTTCGTGACTTGGATGCTGAGATGTTGAGAAATATGCTCACGTTTTTTGCCAAGGTTCTGTATTGTATTCATTCATTGTGTTTCTGGTGACTGCCCCCCATGTAGACTATGGGCTCCATTTTCGTCACTCACTAAATCCCTTATCCCTAAAATTCTTTGGCTTTTTTACAATTTTGAAAACATTTTTTAATAGTTAAACTGGCCAGTCTACAAGCTCTCAACGTGTCAATGTAGATTGGGTAGTTGAACTATTCAAAAATGTTTTTCAAAATAGTAAAAAAGGAAAAGAAGTTTAGGGACAAGGGATTTAGCGAGTGACGAAAATGGAGCCCTATGTCTATATGACGGGTACAGAAAGATGCCAAATTCAAGGTGACCTTTACTTAACCAAACCATCTGAATAGAAACATGCAAAGTCAAAGTCATATGATTAGACACACACGTTACAGTGAAATCTGTTCTCTGCATTTGACCCATCTCTTGGAGCGGTGAGCTGCAGCGTGTGCCACGCTCGGGATAGCATTAGTTGATTTGACACCAATCCAACCCATTGATGCTTAGTGCCAAGCAGGGAGGCATTGGGTCCCCTTTTTACAGTCTTTGGTATGACCCGGCCGGGGATCGAACCGCCGACCTCCCAGTTTCAGCGTGGACACTCTAACCACAAAGTCACTGTCTGGTACAGTGTAGGCTATGTGTCATGTGTGTCAGTGTTATCTGAGCGTATAAATTGGGACTTAATATATGTTGTTTTATTGATTTAAAGTTAACTTGGATGTGTATCGTTTTTTAACAATAATATATTCTTCCATATAGGAGTATCCAAAATAGATATTTTTGTGTTCTTTTTGAATGTTTTAAATCATGCAAGATGTGGTATTTTGGCTGTGGGAGCTCCACATAATTTCTTTCTTGATTATTTAACACCAAGACAATTGTACGGTTCAACTGAGTGATGTCACTGAGGTGAACAATAGTTGCTAAGCAATATTAGACAATTGTGTTTGTGTTGTTGCCCTGGAAACAAAGCATCGTGGGAATGATTGTTGGCTTTAATTACAATGAGACATCTTCACTGTATAATCTGAATGGTTCTACGCTATGGCCTTTTCCACAGGCTTATTTTGCAGTCTGTGGAGGCATCGTTAAAAATAACCTATTTAAATACAACTAGACCTGTACGTGCCCGTCGGCCACCGGCCTACTTGAGAATGATGCGACTTGGGAACCTCATAATACCCGTTGTCAACTCGTCATAGCACCCGTTTTATCTGTCTTGAAGTCGTTGCGGCAAACGGTAACCTCTCGAGTTACATGCATTACGACCGTGCGTGCACACACGCACACATTACAACCGTGCGTGCACACACGCACGCAGAGACGTGGCGCATTCATAGTTAGATAGCCAATAATCTAATCTCACAACACAAAGCAACGTGTTGTTGTGATCTCTTGTCGTGAATCGACATTGTGAGATTGTAGATAGGATCGTTTTGACATAATTTGCCTGAAATAAGGAGACACCAGGGGGTAAAACGTAAACGATACAAAGTACAGTCAAACACTGCATTAATGTGGTAGCATAACATTTTTTTTAATACAATAGTTTAATTGTGATATTATATCAAATGTCTATTTCAAATATATCAGTCCACATTCCCCAAAAGTAAATGCCATGCATTTAATCCAGGCTGACCGACCAGAGATAAAAAACCTATCGCTGCCGGAGATAAAAAATGAATGATCCCAGCGAATCAAACCCTGTGTGTGTGGAGGACGCATATGGAGCGTTACGCCGTCAAATAATTCTCCCTGTGCGGCGAGGACCCATAATGGACTGCTCACCTACCCCTCCCTCTACTCCATCAAGCAAGCGTGAACGTTATGTGAGATGGCTAGCATGCTCCCCTGCCACCAAACAAACCCCATCATCTAGAACAGTGGTTTTCAACAGATTTTGACGCAGGGACCACCTTCCTGACTATAGATAGAGCAACCTGGGGGACCACCACTATTATTGTGTGGGGTGGGTCCATCAATCATAGACCCACAACAACCCCACACAAAGTGTTTGGGAGGTTCATGCAACATTAAAATTCTTCTACATTCTAAGTGTGGAGACGATTTTGATATTTGACAATAATGTAAGTCTTGAGAGCGTAAATTGAAACCAAATGGACCTGCACGGTACGGGTCCATTTGGTTTCATTTTTACGCTCTCAAGAGTTAAAGATCTCTACGGGTCTTATTTGGTTACCAACTCTCCATTTAGCTGGGGACCCTCTCAAGGACCACTGGTTGAACCAGCAACCTTTCGGTTGCCATCCAGTCTCTCTACCCCTGAGCCACCACCGCCCCCAGTGGTGATACTCTTTGCACGGCCCCCACTTTGAACTTTGAAAATCTTAGCATGCAGTTTATTTAACCGCTGAGTGAGAGGTGATGAATATGTGGTTTTTCATATCACAGAGTCCGTTATTTATTGCAGCATTTGAGCCACGGACCACCATTTGATGGTTCTCTCACATCCAATGAATATTGTATTGTCGTCGGATACGATTTTGTCCACAATTCCATCTGCTGTATGATGCGGTACCATAGAAGAGACAACAGGGAAATGATGATCAAAATAACACATATTCTACATTCTCTAATTGTGTATAAATTAAGTAACGCAGATAGGCAATATTTTCTTTTTTTTTAAGATTTGTTTTTGGCTTTTTGCCTTTATTGATAGTAATTAGGGATTGTGAAGATAGACATGAAAGTGGGAAGGAGAGAAGGGGAGAAACATGCAGCGAAAGGTCGTCATGAACGGGACTCGAACACTTTTGGTTTAATTTTACTCTATATTTGGTTACCAACTCTCCATCATTTAGCTGGGGACCACCCAGAACCCCCCCTCAAGGGTCACAGGTGGTCCCCGGACCACCGTTTAAACACTACTGGCATATAAAGCCATTACTGTGTAGAGTAGAGATGGAAGAACGTTCCATTAGATCCAGTGTAGTTACTGTATTATTTAGTCACAAGCACTTGTTAATACTTTTCATTGGTTAAATATTTATAAAATGCACTAGACTAGACTATCTACCACTATCCCTGTTGGCATCCAAACGAAATGGCAGATCTACAACCTCTACAAGTTCACAACGCATCGTACTGAGAGCCGGTGGATCAGCCATCTTGGCTACTTTTGTTATGACACTATCGACGTGATAAAGAATAAAACAGGGCATTCGTTTATGAAACGATAATATTGTTTCATAGGTGAATGCCCATTATAATGCAAAAACTGAATGTGGAGATACAAGGTTTCTGCCTGAGTGGGGGGAGCGCTTCGTAACTTTTCACTCTTCTACCCCGGATTTGAACCCGCGGTTTCCTGCACTAGTCCCGACATGTTTACAACCGAGTTAACCCATTCTGGTTGTGTTTTAACTAGCATTATGTTATACAAAAAAAATAGCAGATCTACAAGCTCATAGCGCGCCACCGAGTGGCGCGCTACGAGCTCGTAGGTCTGCTATTTTTGAGAAATCGTGTAACTGTAGCGCAAATCTTTCAATATATTCTTTCAGAGTGAACGTTTTTCAACTCACATCTTTGCTTCTGGGGGTGTCTCTGGAACAACATATTTTCAGACGGTGGTCGGTGGCCAATTACATATCATTTCTGGGCTCCTTGACATGAAATATCGAGCACCACTGACATTACATAGAAACATAGGGCTTTTCAGAAAACTGTCAGGATTTAGAAGGCATTTGTAGAATCGTCCTCAGGTGGAAATGGGTTAATACTAGGGCATATTCTACTGATACGGCCTTTACCTCCGCTTATTGAGCTCATTCATTCGTGATGTATATGTGAGAGAGTGGAGAAAGCCACTATACCCAGAGATAGAGGGAGGTTGGGGAATTTAATCAACAACATTGATAGCACTCTCACTCTGAAAGTGAGTGATACTCCCGCCACCCCACACGAAGGCAGAAGACAGTTTATTATGTTGTGATGGATGCTATCTATCATACACTAAAGGAAAACGATAGTTTATTGTGTTATGTTGCACACACTAAAGCAGTGTTGTTCTTTTCAGCAAATTTTGATTTTAGTTTTAGTCATAGTCTTTTGAATAGGTTTCATTTAGTTTTTGTCACATTTTAGTCACCTGGAATGTGTTAGTGTTAGTCTAGTTTTAGTCGACTAAATCTACAGGTGATTTAGTCGACTAAAATGTGTTTTGGCGGGCCTTGATGCCGTCGCAATGACTGATTTTACACTTGCTGAAAATAGCCGATCTACAAGCTTGTTGATCTGCTATTTTCAGCATGCAAACCAAGTGTAAAATGACTTATATTGGACCTGTTGTCCAATAGTCCCTTCCTAACATTTTAGTCTAGTTTTTATTTGTTGACGAAATTGTGAACATATTTAGTCTCCGTTTTAGTAATTGTAGCTTAGTTTTCATTTACCCTAGTTTCCATTTAGTTTTAGTCCGTGAAAAAAGGTAGTCGACGAACATTTTTCGCTTTCGTTTTAGTTGCAGACCGATGACTTTTTTTCTGAAAAACGGTGGAAAAGTGCAGCAAAAAGTAAAAAAAAAACGCGAACCCGTAGCATGGTTCTCCAACTCAACGAGAAGTTCTCCGAGTTCTCAATCTTCATCCAAATATACCTCACATAAATAGTCGCATCTGAAAATCAGCCAGTTTCTCACCGATGCATACATGGGCAACTGGCGGCCCCGGGGTCCACATGCGGCCCCCCACCCTCCATCACTTAATACGCCCCCCCGCAGGTTAATATCAGAAATAGTGATACAATTCCAAACATGCAAAACATGACTTGCTTTAATTACTTTGGTCAATTACTTCGGTCTATATTACTTCGGTCTTAATTACCAGTATTAAAATGTTTTTTATGTCCAATGTATTTGTATTTAGTTCATAAAGTTAACATAACTATAATTAAAGGCATTTGAAATTAAATAAAAAAAAATACTTTTCAGGATTCCAGTTAAAAAAATAGCAAAAAGATTACCGGTATTCAGGATTTCAATTCTACAACAGTAATAAGCAATGTGGCCCCTCTGAAGTGAGTGTGGAAAATGTAGTGGTCCTCTCCATCGTCATAAGTTGCCCAGCCCTGATCCGATGTTGTTGTCACTGTGCTGTTTGATGGTGGTGGTGTCATAGGAATGGTCTTTATTTTCTTGATGACCGCATCTGTTCCTAGCATTACTCATTATTACTCGGTTCCCATTTCTTGCATGCTGGTAATATGAGTGATTCAGCGATAGTGTGTGCCGGCTTTGTAGTTTTGGCAACCATCTTAGCCTATTGTGTCCCCCGTCAGTCTCAGATTCACGCACGGACGGTTCACTTTCTCTTTTCGTGTTTTGATTTCAGTCTCTTAAAAATATCCACTGTTTTAGTTTTTGGATATGTATCCCGGATGCTGTGGTCCAGATAGAAATGCCTTGTTAATTTGCTTGGCACCGTCCATCACTGCTTTTGACAACTTCTCCTGGCGTAACCACCGGTATTGGTTGCAGTCACTCATCGTAAAGTCTTCACTTTCTGCTGTTTTGTGCCGGCCTCCGATGTCAGTTGCTTAAGTGTTCTCTGAAGAAACCTATCGATATGTCCCCCTCACCGCCACAAACATCTGCTGACGGGTAGGAAGAGCACACACTTTGCTTGTCTGTCTACTAGTCTACGTAGGGGGACAGGGGAGACATACTGTAGAATAGATGCGTCCATTATGTTTTCCACAAGATCTGTTGCGACGAGTAAAACTTATATCCGCTTTGGATACTGATTTGTGTTTGGGAGCAGCAGGGGGAAAGCTGGGGGTGCAGTAATAAGTTCCGACATGTGTTTTGGTCTGACAGTCATTAGGCGGACAACCTACCTTTATCCCTAACCTAACCATAACCTACCTCTATCCCTAACCTAACCATAACAACCTACCTCTATCCCTAACCTAACCATAACAACCTACCTCTATCCCTAACCTAACCATAACAACCTACCTCTATCCCTAACCTAACCATAAACACAAGCACGGGAGCAGCGCGTGTTTGAGCGCTAGTCTGACCGATGTTCCTGCATGTCGGACTAATGCTCTGTCGGAATTACACTCGGATCCCCAAAAAACGGGACGGGATATTAAAGAAACTACAAAGAAAAAAAAACCTACCAGAAAGCACTGATCAATATGGCATTGCTGTTGTAAATGTATCCGTGTGTATGTGTTCTCGGCAGAATTGTTGGAATACACATTTTACACACTAGAGTGGTGCCCGTGGGTGGGGCCTCTATAGCGGTGCCCGTTTGGGCACTGGCCTACTTGGAATGATGCTGAAGTTGGAATTGCATGCCCCACCCAGATATTACATCTGTGCCCATATATGGAGTTCTTTGTCAGGCAGGCATGCCCAAATATGGGCGTCTATGCAGAAGTCAGAATGATGTCAGAACAGGGCCGGCTCCATATATGGACACTGGGCAGGAGGAGCCCCGTCCAGAGCGCGGGCATGTGGCCTTTTTGGGGCGGTTCTGGACAACTGTGGGTCCGACCGACTTGACACCAGGGCACTTCACCCCCCTGTGGTGACGTGGTGCAACCAACGCGTGTGTCGAATGTGAAGTCGGTATAGGGCGAACGGTTCCCGGGTTACGTGGACTATACACACAGACATAGACTTGGTGCATTTATAGATCGATACTGATAATTGGTTAAAAGCTAAATTTCCAATATCAAAGTATTCCACGGCACACCCCTGGACTGTGTTCTCTGACTGCACCTCTAGGGTTAGCCACAGCAGAACATCAAGGGAATTATAAATAATAGTCCTGCCTTGATGTTCAGCCTCCTGGACGCAGTGTTTTTAAATGAGCCCTGTTCTCCAAGCCTTTCGGGAATTCATAAGACTGTGTGTGTGTGTGTAGTGCACACAAGATTAGGGGGCTAGTGAAGGGTTTTTCAGTCGACCCACGCACATAAGTGTGTTTGGATCTTGCACATGAGCGTGTGTGTGTGTGTGTGTGTGTGTGTGCGTGCGTGATGAGATTAGAAGGACAGCTTAGACTATAATGTAATCCTGGGGCCCAGACAGCAGTGGTGGGAGGTGGGAATGTTTAAGTGTATTTTGCATTTATAAAGGTAATACTGTTATGGGACGTTTGTCTTTTTCACAGTATCATTACATGTATGTTCTCCTCTCCTCCTCCTCCACTAGCCGTTCGAGGTCGACGATCTCCTCCAGGGTGTAAACTTCTCCAAAGTCCTCGACTCCCTGGTTGCCCTCTGCAAGGCTACCGAAGGTAAGGCCCCATGTGGCCATTGTGAGAGATGCATGTGTACTCACACCCACATGACTACTGAACTACTGATTTCACTGTATTAAGGACACTTCACCGCTTTTTGCAAAAAATAATAATATGTTAATGACGTTTAGAAGATTTAGAACACTTTCCTGGGGGTCTTTATGTGTATAATATGTGGTTTTAGATATTTTTGATTTTAGCAGTGAGTGTCCATAATGTCACGGACACTGGGCTCACTTACTTAAGTTCCTGGAATACATGTTGTCTCAGTAATACAGGCCCTCCCCATATGCACAAGGAGGAGCAGTGCACCAAAGCATTGTGGGAATTGTAGTACAGGAAGGAAGTTGAGCCCAGTGTCTGTGATATCGTGGACACGGCAATCTAAAATATCTAAAACCACATATTGCACACATAAAGACCACCCAGGAAAGTGTTCTAAATCTTCTAAATGTCATTAACATATATATTTTAGCAAAAAGGTGAAGTGTGCCTTTCCATGCCCATGACGACCTTGACAACCTCTTTAGTGTCAATTTGTGCCCTTGATGACTTTTTGACAAGCTTTTGACATTTTCTGGGTGTTGTTGTTTTCCGTAGAAGACTATTTCATTCCGCAATGGTGGGCGATCGAAGAAGTTCCAGACTTCTGGCTCAAAGATGGCGGATCAGGATTTTGTGCGAGCGCCTCTTGATTCCATGGTGTTTCTAGTGCAGAGGAGGAGGCTGGGCACAGAACGCAACTATGTTGTGTGCGTGCGCAGCATGGAAAGAGTTGTACTGTGTTTTATATATGATATTAATAAACGCCCCTCTCTCTCTCTCTCTCTCTCTCTCTCTCTCTCTCTCTCTCTCTCTCTCTCTCTCTCTCGCTGTGTATGCAGACATAGGAGTGGGCGGGGACAGCGTGTGCGCCCGTCAATCCACCTCGTTGAGGATTAAGTCGTTCGATTCGCTAAACACTCATCAGGGCCGCTCCTCCAAACTGCTCCAGCACCAGTACCGCAGCCTGGTCAGTTACCATGACGACAGCCCACTCAAAAACAACATCATCCACACACACTTGATAACAATTGTTTGTTTGCCTTTATCCAAGGCACTTTACATAGATTGTGCGTTACATTCACCCATTCACACACACACACACATTCATACACCGATTGCGGCAGAAGCCATGCAAGGTAC
>OOFJ01126060.1:7667-20046 GCA_900323375.1 Benthosema glaciale | reverse complement strand
GCATTTAAATAAATCATGTACAGTTGACTGAAAGGTGGACTGGTGGGTGATGGTAGGTGATGGCTGACTGAGGACGATTTATGAAAAATGTTGAGACACCACAAAAGTTAAACCAAGTCCAATAAGTGTCATCTGTTTATGTTATGTTATGTTATGTTATGTTGCACTGAACAGTGAATTAGTCCTTTGCCACGGTTCACAACATGGTCTCAGCGCCCCCACGGGTTCCCACTGTCCCAGCTAAATTGATTGATAGTTGCAGTGATGCTAATAGGTTTTCAATGTAATGGGTCCTGGGGACATTTTATGAGTCCTACTTCAACAACATTATTGTACAGTACTGAGCACAGTATTGCATCCCAGGACGGGCGCCCGGAGGGTGACAACTATGACATGATTAATATATGTCCTATGCTTTCTCAATTTAGTGAGTCTAAGGATGCAGTATGCAATGCATCACTGTCAGTTGGGTACCAAATCGACCCCTCAGAGTTCTTCCAGTACAGATTGGGTTTGAGTACCCACTCCCGGGTTATGATAATCTCATCAAGTGGGGCCTGTGTGGCCTAAATGCAAAACAAACTGAGGGTCCTTCAAAATGAAAAAGGCTCAGAATGTCAACTCTGTGTGTTACGCCTGTGAACTTGGCCGATTGCATGATCTTGTTATGCGGTGCAGACATAATGAGACAGTCTTGTTGTTTGTTCCACTTCTTTCTTTGTGGACGACGTGCAATCTGAAAGAGATGGTCAGTTAAGATTTAGTGATGACTGATGACATATCATGCATTAAATTAATGCAGTTTATTATCGGTCTGTCTCCTCAGCCATTTCAGGTTGTTGCAACTGAAAATGTGAATCCTGTAGCACTGGAAGCTCACATTGACTGCGCACTTGCCACCGAAAAACTTGATGGCACGTGCTGTTATGTTTCAGAGTACAAAGGTAAGTTGTTTTTTAAATGACATAGTTAAGCACTTGAACTTTGTTGACTGGGGTCCCCCCAAAGTCTGTACTTGTCTTGGTCCCCTCCATTTTCCCCTCTACACCAAATCGCTTTGCTGAAAATAGTCAATATACGAGCAGTGACGGATTAACCCCCACAAGGGCCCTGGGCCGGTAATGATTTTGGGGCCCCCATAGGGCCCATGCGCGCAAGATTTTTGACCTACATTTAACTAAATCAATTGCCAAAAGTTCAGGGCCTCAAACCCAGTACCGCGGCCCCCAGCCCAGGGGACCGCGCGGTCCCAATGGATAATTTGGCCCAGTATACGAGTTCACAGCGCATTGACGCATTGTGAGGTTGTAGATCTGCTATTTCCATCTAATGTTTGCCTATTATGACATGCCCAGAATGGTCTCTGTATAAAAATCACAGATTCCCCAAAGGTGCCACATCCATTTCTGGTTTAAATTTTCTGTTTCAAGTATATAGCCTGTACTAGGGCTAGTGTTACATTTTTCCAGATCATATCCAACTTGAAAGAGAGGAAGCCTTACGTGTGTGAAGTGAAATTATTAAATATAATTGAAATTGGCACGTTTTTCTGTCTCTAGGTCGACCCTACCTCTGGGCTCGACTAGACAGAAAGCCCAACAAGCAAGCAGACAAGAGGTTCAAAAAGTATCAACATTCTCACAAGGGCTCTAAAGGTATGGCAAATTATAAGGTCTCTAATGGTCTCTAGTCCGTTTTTAAGGTGGACGGCAGATAACTCTAATCCTGTTTGCTTCTTCATAGGTTTCACATGGAACTTGGAGGAGGATTTGAAGACGGTTCCGGCAACATGGATCCCAGCTCACAGGGTCAAACATCACAACGGACACCCTCTGCCCGATGAACATGGACACACGCCAGGTCTGCCCTTCAATGTGTTAGGAAGAAAAACTACCCATTTAAACCTGGGACACCTATACGCTGTTATACCTTTCAAGCCTCTGTGTGTAGTTGTTGCTATATACAGTTTATTCATTCATTAATGGCTTAAAGCTGAAATCCAGGACTTATTTGAATGAATACAAAACAAATTTATTTTATTAAGGGGGAGGTGACAAACTGACATTGAGCATACAATACACAGTATGGCATCCCCCTGTATCCACCTTCACATTCAGTAGATCCTGTGATCTTTTGTGGGGTCTAAGTAGAACTATAGTAAATAACAATAAAGAAATAGTAAAACTTTGTAAAAAAATATTATTATTATTTGAATGTCCCCGCCGGTCCGGTTCAATGTTTGTGTTATGCAATGTTTGTGTTTACACGAACACTCAGAATTGTCCATTCATTGTCAATGGGATTTAATGTTTGTGTTATCTCATAAAACAAAACAAAGTTGTCCTTTAACCAATCGGTATGGTACAGTAGGTTATTACAGTATAACTGCAGTGTTAGGCTCCTTAATCTTCTGTGGAGACATTTAGACTGTACCTGGTAGGACACCTACTGGTTAAAAATGTTACAGTTGCACTGCATCAGACTGTAGATGGATGGTGTGCACTGTGCAGCCATATTTACATTATTGCAATTACCCCTCTCAGCTGGGAGAGGGAGACAATGTACAGTACATAACAATTACGGATTGCAGACTTGAAGGTTTTCTTTATTGGAGACAGGGCAGTGGAGAGATGGGAAGGTGAGGGCAGGGACGAGGGGATGACATGGTTGGGAAATTGAGGTTCTTACTAGCTGTATCGCTCTGTGTTCTGGTCAGTGTGAGATGATGAAAGAGAATAAAATCCGCTCTCTCAAATGCAATAAGAGTCTTTTTAATAATGTTTTACGATCCGCAGCAGTGTTAATCCCGACAAACGCGTTTCGGCGCGCAGGCCTTCGCCAGTGTCGTAAAACATTATTAAAAAAGACTCTTATTGCATTTGACAGTGCAGATTTTTTTCTCTTTCTATATGTATATGTATGGATTGTTGGAGTTGAGCGAGCCTTTCCCCTAGAAATGAACAGTGAGATGATTCCATGTTGTGCTTGTGCTGTTTTACAGTACCTTACATTTTAAATAATAGCTTGAGTCAATAGCATGACTTGAGTGTTCATGTAAACACAAACAATGCGTAAAACAAACATTGAAGACGAAGGAGAGGACGCAAATTCTGATTGGCCGGCCCGGAATCAGATGATGTATGATGATGTACGATTGAAAGCTTACTGCTCAGAAAGGATAAGCTGCCTTTCTTTTCTTTAACGACTCAATCCAACATAATTTAACAGAGTCAAATTGGTCTACACTAGGCCCCCTCATTTTTCCCCATGCACACTAAATATCTACACTGAAATGTTGCCCCAGAATCGGGATGTTGGCGTTCATGTGGTGGAAAACAAAACCGTTCTGTTGCCTGTTGAAAGCCTCACAATGCGTTTCTGGACTGATGGACTGTTGCTGTCTAGGTTGGATTCCAGTAGAGAGAGACAACAAACAGTACTGCTGGCATTCCTCGGTAGTGGACTATGACGCTGGTGTAGCGGTTGTTCTGAGGCCCAGCACTGAGAATGAAGACGTGTTGGAGATCGCTTTGGTTCCACTGGCTGATCTGCTGGAACAGACACTGGAGCTAATTGGAACCAACATCAATGGGAACCCCTATGGTAAGTGTCATACAGCAGTAGTTCTCAAAGTGGGGTCCGGGGACCCATTCCATTTGTACATTCTTAGAGTTACAGTTTACAATATATATATTGGGGTCCCAGGGATAGAAATGTCATTAAATTGGGGTCCGAGGCCCAAACGCCAAACTGGGGGTCTGTTATGTGCTCGCACATATGCACACATGGCATCAAAGCATGGTGTTGTGTGCTGGCACACTATGCACTTTCTAATCATATATACTTTTATCATTTGGCTGTAATCTGGCATCGGTCAGTTCTGTTCATTAATATTCTCTCTCTTTGTTCTGATCTAGTGTGCAACATTACTGACCTCTGCTGGTGTAACATACACCTGTCAATCATCTGGTGGCCACACCCTGTGTCAGCTGGGTCCTGTGGCCTGATTAGGAGTAGTGTATAAAAGGAGCTGTGAGCAGCAGCTCAGTGTCTCCCCAACACCATGCTTTGATGCCATGTGTGCATATGTGTGAGCACATAACAGGGTCCTTGAAATTAAAATGGTTGAAAATCACTGCTAGAGCCGTAACTTCTCTTATGGGATCCCTTGCATATGTTTTCAAATGTGCATCCGTGGACTAATACATGTCAATTTGAGGGTCCCTGACATGAAAAAGTTTGAACCACTGTCATGCAGTATAAGGTCTTCCTACGGCAAGTGTGTCTGTTGATGACTTTTCAGCCGTGTGCCTTCTCTAGGTGCATAATCCCTTGTAATAAATCCAAAGCCTGTCCCAACTCAACAACGGCAACATAGGCCCGTCATCATCACCCACCTCTCAAACCATCCATCTTCAATTAATTATCCGTAGTCGGGTTGTGGGGGCAACAGCTCCACTAGAGAGCTCCAGACTTCCCTCTCCAGGGCATCAGCATTAGTAACTTGCTCCTGGGGGATCCCGAGATGTTCCAAGGCCAGTGAGTTGATGTGCTTCCTCCAACTGCGCCTTGGTCTGCCCCGAGGTGAGGGGTGTCCTCCCAGTGGGACGTGCCTCGAGGACCTCCGTAGGAAGAGGAATCCTAACCAGAGATGCCTGAACCACCTAACCTCTCCTTTCCAGGCGAAGAACCAGCGACTGTACTCTGAGTTACCTGTCAAACCAAAATAACCCAAACATTCTAGTCGGGGATCAGTTACAATATTCCGTCACAAAGGAGGATATGGAGTAGAATATTATGTCCCATCTTATTAACCTAGTATCAATATCATTATTGACATCCCTGCAGGGGCGTGTATGTTTGTAAGTTTGTGCAGGGTATTTGTCAGGGTGCATGCACTCCTGTGTAATGTGTGTATATGTGTGTGTGTGAGAGAATATGTGCATGCATCTATTCCATGCCAGAGTAGTTTCCGAATTTGCGTAAAACTAACACAATTCCCCTTTTTCCCCTCCCTTGAGAGGAATGGGAAGTAAGAAGCAGCCCATCCATGTCCTGGTGTCTCATGGAAGTGTGCGTGTGAGAAACCCCCCGCCGGTGGACTTCCATCAGTTGTGTTGGTGGTTCCAGAACAGTCCAGATGGCTGCGTAGAGGGCATTGTGTGGCACTGTAATAACGGCTCTATGGTCAAGGTATGCCTGCTGGTCGCTCCTATTTTTGGCATGTTTGATATTTTGAAGTAGCGAAAATGGAATATCTACCAGCAGCAACTTATTGCTGTTTGTCTTAACGATATGTCGATAACGTACTGTATATACAGTCTGTAGGGCTAGTTCCCCAATTAGTTTTCCCCAAGGGCCAAATTATGTCTAGGGTACCATGCCGAGGGCCACAACATTCAAGTGGATATAGTAGAGATAAAGTTATGGCTTACCGGTAGACTTTACCATAAGACATGAGCTGTGTAACTGAGGAAACATGACAGACATCAATAAAATGTTGTACTGATAATTATTATTACTATCCAGAAGAACTAGATTAACATTTGGGTCTGATGACCATTCTAGGTTCATCGACACCACCTGGGAATCAGGTGGCCAGATGAGAACACGTCCCTTGGCAGCAGGCCGCTGGTCATTCACGTCGAAGGGACGGTGGAGGAATACGACGTCGGCAACAAGGACCTGTTCACATCCTTCTCCAGGCTGAACGGACGGCGCTTCAGCCGGCTGCTGGATGTCCGTTTTGACTCGTAAATCCAGTCAGACTTTGAGACCCCCCCCCAAAAAGTCTGGCAACATTCCTTTTCCTTAAAGCCTCCAAGCTGCTGTGAAGTATACGGTTTATGTTTACATAGTTGGGATTTGAAAAATTGCCAATTCCTGATTGACTTTAAATGCCATACCTGGTTTTGCCATCCCTTTGGACTATGTTGAAGGTTTCATTTAAAAGCAATTAAATCTTTAAACTAAACTACTGTTCGACAAATATATGCGCCATTCCATTCTATACTATAGGGCGTATAATTGAATTACCCAGTAACATCAGAATGAAGTGAAGGGTCAAGGCTGTATTCAATTTGGTAAATTGGAAGTGTTTATAGTGATGGTGTCAACTGACAAGTGACCAAATGGCTGAACTTAAAATTACAAAGAAATGTTACATACAATTTATTGTAAATATGGAACTCCAGATGTTATATTTGTAGGTGGACAATGAATGAACGGGAATGTAAGAGATTTGTCTTATGTACATAAATATTTAGAAAGAGAGACAAGGTTGCATGAAAATGTTTTATTGGCATACAAACAAGTATGTTGTATAATCCACATGTCTACCTCGGCTGAACTTGGTATAAAAAACAGCTGCCTTTGAGAAGAAGGAATAATTACATTCTTTATGATCTAAGTCACAACTGTACAGCTACATGGATCCAATATTAAGTCCTGCACTAATTCTCACATGAACCCTCAATTAGAAAAGCTATTGCAAATCACTGGTTCATGAGAGTAACAACCCATATCTGACAACCAGGGAATGTTATCACCAAAACCTTTACATTTTTTAGAATAAAAATTATAAATAAATAAAATAGGGCTGGTTACCTACCGAGGCATTGATCATGCCATCAGAATTCAGCTGATGGCCATTACACTGTTCACACAGGTACGGAAAAGATATACTAGCTGTCGTTAATTGATTGACACCCTGGGAATTTCAGCTGCCACACCAAACCGTTCACACACTTTTCTCAGTCGCTCCTCCAGCAGAATGTTTTTCTTCACCTCCAAGTTGTAGTTGAATTTTAAGTCTTCGATCTCCTCAAAAAAGGTGGGGTCGAAGTTCTCAAGTTCCTTTTTTAGCCTTTTGACCTCCACTTGTAACTGTGTGTTCTCCCTCTTGGATGAATTCAGAAAGGTTTTAAGTTCAGCGTAACCTGAGAATCCAGAGCAGTATGATGTTACAGATGATTCTTCACCAGTCATTATGTTAGAATGGCAGATCTTTCCTTTTTTTTGCTTCACATAATGACAATCAAAGATAACCTACACAGTACACTAAAACACAGCAAAATGGCAACCTCACCTGGTTGAGAGGACGTTTCTCCACGTTCAATGTGATTGAAGATAACCTACACAGTACACTAAAACACAGCAAAATGGCAACCTCACCTGGTTGAGAGGACGTCTCTCCTCCACGTTCAATGTGATTGCTAAGCCTCTGTTTGAGTTCCAGTTTCTCCTGCTCCAGCTTACGGTTGGCCAACCTTCAGACACAAAATGGAGTTAATATCTATCTATCGCCATCATTATTTTTAAATGGTGCATTTAAATGTACTGCAGAGGCAGGAAAAGTACATGAAAAGAATGTGGGAAGCCAGAGTGAAATGCTAGCCGATTTGTCCATCAGTCTCTTTTGCAAGTAAATGCCACCATAAAGCCTAAGAATATTCATTGAAAGAATGCTCATAGTTTTCACGTGCGGTGGTGTTCTATTAATGTGTCACCTCAAAACTGGATCGCCATACATACAAGCATGACTTGCTTGGAGCAAGGGTTGCAGCAAAGCAAGTAAGCAACGATAGAATTAAGCGGTTTTCGGGGTGCACGGTGGCGAAAAGAAGCAGCTTGGAATCCTCATGCATAAAAGGAAGGCCAGTCCGCTGCCCCCCCAGGTTGATGGAGGGTGTGTAGAGCCCAGGATCACATTAGATAATTGACATGGGTGAAATATGGGTTACAAAATCGTGGGATATATATATTTTTTTTATATAAAAATAACTAGAGAAAGTGCCCTTGTGGGCACAGGTCTCCACCAGGATAGTGTGTGATGTTTGGCAAATGTTAGGAGTAATGTAAACATGACTATGGAGATCATGTGTACCAAATAATACCGATAAGCGTTAAATTTGGATAAAATGTGAATGAGTCATATAAGAAAATGTGTTTTACATTATGTTGGCCTCTGGGTGGCGCGATAAAATGGTAAATGGTGCATTTATATAGCGCCTTTATCCAAGGCACTTTACATAGATTGTGCATTACATTCACCCATTCACACACTGATGGCAGCGGAAACCATGCAAGGCACTTACTAGCACATCAGGAGCAATTAGGGGTTAAGTGTCTTGCTCAAGGACACATCAACACTAACTCTGGGGGAGCCCGGGTTCGAACCGGCAACCTTGCGGTTGCCATCCTGTCACTCTACCCCTGAGCCTCCGCCGCCAGAGCAGATGTGAAAAACTCCTGGCAAAGGTTCTGCACCGATCTGTGCATACAAGGTTTTACACAGATCGGTGCAGTTATAGCATCACCATGAGGGCGGAAATCACACAATGTGTTCATGATTTGCGGCATTTTGTTTGAAACGGAGAAAGCCAATTGCCAAGGTCACATCTTAGAACTGAATTTGATTGTTGACACTACTGTGTAACATGTGCACCAGGGATTTTTGTGCTGGCTGGGAAAGGTGGTGCCATTTGCGTTTGCTTACTTGAGTGGAGTATGTTTCAGGCTTTAGTAGTATTCATCATATGGTGGGTCTACACACAGTAATATACAAAGTTCTTCAATTTTGACAATATTTGTTGAATTCTGGGCTTTAACAAACTATTGGAACAATTTCCATCCCCACATGTTTGTCAGCACAAGAACACTGTTACCGTAGTGCCTGGAGCTCAGTAGAGTGGCCTGGTTCTATCATTCCCCTGGTAGTGGGTTTCTTCAACATCTCAACCTGGAGAATGAAAACCACACAACATGATTGTGAGCTATTTTCACCATGTCATACAACGCAATTATGGGACGATTCACGTACCTCCCAATACGATATCGATGCCTAGGGTGCCGATTCCATATTGTGATTCTTAATTATGTGATTTATTGAGATTTTTCCCCCGCCTCATGAATATTAAGCCTTAATTACGTGCAGGATTATGTACCTTAAAGTAAAGTGTTACATGTTCTATACTAGAACATTAAAACAATTCTAAATAATATAGACCATGAGAAGTAGCATTGACTTCCATGCAACCAGATAACATCAGTCAGTCTTTGACATAAAAAAAGATTCTGATTAGATTTTAGTATCGTGGCATTAACAATCGTATATCGATTTTTCATGATTAAACTAATGTTGCTGTGTAATGTGGTTGATGAGGTCAACAAGATGAAAAAGGCAAAGGTTGTACCTGATCTTCAAGCTGATGTACAGTCTTCAGAGTTCTCTCCTCCCTGTCGCTGACATCCTTAAGCTGTTGTTTGAGCTCCGAGACACTGGACGTCTTCTGGGAGAGCTCCTTTTCTAGTTCCCTCATCTTGTTCTCAAACATCCTGTGGACCAGCAAACACATTATAAGTGACAATGTAAGTGTCTTCTTACATTATAATGTAAGAAGCCTGGGATCAAACTGGGAACCTTGCGATTCACCGCCGGCTGCTCTACTGGCCACTCTACCCCTGAGCCACTGCCGCCCCATGTGTCTTACGTTTTCATTTTGCAAAGTCGGGAAGGTCACGTTTTCAGACCTAGTCAGACATGTTGCGTCCGCTGTTGTGAGCTTGTAGAGTGGGTATTTTCGAGGTGTATAATAAATGTGACATTACAATTCAGGCTAATAGGCTAAAGGACATATATTCGGGAACAGCGTTCACGCTCGCACATGGTCAGACAGCGACAACGGAATGCATGCAGTCAATGGTGCGCCCTTTATTATGTGCCCGGTGCGTTTTGCGACTGGACATGACCCACTGTAGGCTATAGGCTACTTTCTTCTCAACAATGTGATGTGATTCACATCTCTATCTCTCTCTGTCTCCATGCATGACCGAAACAGAGAGCGGTATATGGCATGTCTATCCTTTGACAAAACATTATAATGTCTTATCATAGCTCTGAAACAATACGAACGTCATGTTTCGTCATGTTTCATTGCAATGAACACGTCGTAGGGTAGCCTACTAGGGGATGTCACAATAGGCGAGGAAATGCATACTTCTCACATGCCGTGCGTGGGCGTAGCTGTCAGTCAGACGAACTTTACGCACGCCATGTGTCCTACCTGCGCAATGGCATTTGGCCTTGGTCATTATGGTAGGTTAATATCCAGTTTGTATGTAGGTCTGCAATTAACATACCTGTATTATTATTCAAGCTTCGCCCTCTGGCCACTATTGGTATTATATATATATTGGACGCAGGTGCAGCATGGCATGCATGGTGGTGGTGCAGATGATGCATACATTACTTATTAACACCATGAAACATGAACAATTAGATGGATATCCGTGGAGTTTCCAGACGCAAGCTACAATTCACACCTATTTTATAATAATGACGATATGCGCTAATGAGCGGTGACGTCATCGTTTCTCAAATGCTCCGTTTCGCATGACTACACAGCTCCACTGATCCGGATATTTTGGAAAATCTTCCCTTATTTATCAGTTTCCAAAAACCTCCGTTTGAGTGGCCGAAAACGCCGTTTGCATGTGGCTGAAAGTCCCAAACGCACACAAAAAAAAAATGCATTTTGCAAAAGAGCCAGAGACGTGTAGCCAGGCCCTAAGTTACATAAGTTGAGACTTTGCATACGCCTGTAGGAGATCGAGGTTAGGGCAAGTACTACGGCAAGTGCTATGGGCTAATTAACACCACAATACTCTGAGAATGGCTGACCTTGTAACAATAGACGCCTTCCAAGTCTTGCTGTCTGCCCCCTCTGGGATGCTACGGGAATAGGCAGCATGTAGCCTCTGCTTGGTTTCTTCCAGCTCCGCCTCCAGCCTCTCATTGGTCACCTCCAGGCTGGTCTTTTTCACCTTTAACCTCTCCGAAGCCTCCATTTCCTGTAGAAAAAAAAGGAAAATAAGTGATCCATGAAAATGAGGGGACACAAAAATGGATTGGAAATATGAATGAATTAATACGTTGGCTACCCAATAGTATTTTACTTGCCCTTTTTATCTCCCTTCGTAAGCGTTCGTTCTCCATTGATATCCTCTCCATTCCTTTGGTTTTGGATTCAAGCCTGGAGTTCACCTCTGCTTCAGTTTGCTTCTTCAGTTTTCCATGGTCAGTCTTAGGGGGAAATACAGTACATTTAAAAGGCATTTCACCCATTGTGGACTTTTTGGGGACTTTTTTTTAATTATTTCCACACAACAACTGTAAGGTACATTAATGACATAGTAAAATGTTGAAAATGGGTGGAATGCCCCAAACTAATGATATGGAATATGTTTTTCGGTGTTAACCTTGAGTTTCTCATGCTCCTGCTGAAGGGTGGAGAACCTTTCCTCGAAGCCGGTCGCAGAGGCTTTCTTCAGCATCTCATTCTCCCGCTGCACCCTGTCCACCACCTTCTTCATCAGGCCGATGACCTTCTCAAGTTCAGGCACGCTTTTACCGCTGTGACCATCCTGGAATGGGAAAGGGTTAAATGTGAGCTCGATCTAGAATCAAGAGTGGGGGCGTTTTCTTATGTTTCTGTCTTCCAGACAGTCGAGGCACCAAGGTGCCAAAAGCCGCGGACGGCAGGAGTTTCTTCCGTTTTTTTTAGACAGCTGGTGGATGGAAATGAAGCTCCACCCACATGGCAACTTGCAACGTCGGCCAGAAAACCGGAAACTCTTTGCCGACGCTGCGAATTGCCACGTGGGTGGAGCTTAATTTCCATCCACGAGCTGTCTAAAAACCTGGAAGAAAGACGCCTGCCGTCCGTGGCCTTTTGGCATCTTTATGCCTCAACTGTCTGGATGCGGTGTATCTGTGACAGGCCTCGACAGGTGAGGGGTTCAGCAAATTAGTACAGTATCTGCGAATTGATAAAAAAATTACAATTTTGGAGCGTATTCTGTCTAAAGGTCGAGGGTGAGGTCGAGTCAACGTACTCCACGTATGAGGGACAGCTTTTTCTCCACCTCCACCTTCTCCTTTTTCAAAGCGCTGCACATCTCTCTGAGGTGTGAGACTTGATCCTGTCAAAGAACACAATGCACAAGAATTAGATACATCTATCAACATCTCCACACACTCACATCATACATTTCAAATGCACAACCTTTTGCATTGGAATGCCGCACGCACGCACACTCATATTCACGCCGTCAATTTGTTTTTGCCAACGGCAGATTCACGCCTGGCTTATTAGTCAGCATGAAGTATCCACGAATAACGGCGGTGCCATAATTAAATATGTCTATAAACATCTCCACTCACTCACATCATACATTCCAATGCACACAACGTGCGTTGTGAGCTTGCAGATCAGCTATTCTCATTAGTTTGGGTCCCGGGGAGACATACAAATGTTATGTCTCCTACATTAATCCTACGTGTAATGTATCCTTTGGATCACCGGTAAAACGTTTGTAA
>OOFJ01126052.1:0-10309 GCA_900323375.1 Benthosema glaciale | reverse complement strand
CATTCTCTTTCTCTCTCTCTCTCTCTCTCTCTCTCTCTCTCTCTCTGTGCACAAATGCTTTCATACCATATGTGTTTTGCGTTTTCTCTTTTTTATAATTTAGGGTCCCCCAGGACCCCCTGGCCCGCCCGGTCCTCCGGGTCCCGAGGGCACAGATGGCATGCCAGGTCCCCAGGTAAGACAAGAGCGTCTGCGGGTGGTGACGGTGTGTCTGTTGTTTTTTTCAAAGCAGAAGCTCTTCCAATGCGTTTGAGCTGCATGTGTGCTATTCCCGAAGCAGGCCGGACGCAACTGATGATTGGAAGTGACGTTGATGCCAGTGTGATCACATCATGAAGTTGTCCATCTATCCGCCTAAGTAAACTAGTAAACTAGTAAACCTCCGCTTGCCAACTCACACGGCACACTTATGGATGGGCGAGGCCATGGGATATTCAGCTCACTCGGGCTCACAGTCCTCAAGGCCTTACTGTCGCTGCTCCGACCTTGTTGAGATGCATATGGCCTGCTTTGGGAATAGCCTACACGCGTCTGAACCGAATCACATGCTACTCATAATTCTTGGCTTTGGCAGCTGGGACGTTACAATAATAATCATGCTTAGAGCGCTGACAAAGTATGAATTGCTGTGTATGTCAGCAAGCTTTGCAACTTGAGCGGTGATTACCTTTTGATAATACAATGGGTGTATATGCAAGCATGACATGATTTACTGAGTCATCCTCTTAATTAATTGCAGGAACTAGATTATGAATTTTGAAATACCCAGGCTACAGAGAAGCACTAACCCTTATTACGGTGCACAATGCACTAACCTACGTGGGAAGCAGGCTTTGGGTAATGTCAGTCAAGACATGCACATTTATTTGAAGGTTGGCTTATGAAATTAAACCGTGGACTCACCATACACATCCAAAGGGACAGTTTTCATCCGTTCTTTATCTGTACAGACCTTCAAATAAATGTCACTATGTACGTCACTTCAAGTGTAAGAAATAAAAGCTCATAAATAGGGATGGGGATTGGATAAACAATGTCATGTATTGTACTAGCTCAAGAATTCCAGCTCTAGTTTTCTGGAATTCTTGCAGTTAAAATAGCACGTAAGCCGAATTTTGGGGTTTTTGGTGCCGGTCACAACATTCCATCAGAGTTAGAGATTCTTTACTCTGCTCACGTCACTCTAATACTGTACCTCACAAGTCTTAAGTTTGAATGGGGAAAGTTATGGCAAAGTACAAAATTGGTATTTGACTGAACCGGTTATGTGTTATTTCCGCAGTTAGACAACACATAACTGCACAGTCACAGACAAAACATAAAGGTGAATAGTTTCCGGGAAGCAAACTAACAATGCTCCATGTTCTAGAAACTTGGGGGTGGGGGGGGGGAGGCTTTCCCCCTTTCCTCCTAATCCTGTTGACACCATAGACATATATAAAGGCTAGATGGCTCAAGGCTCACTGACGTAGTTCACCGGCGGCCATCTTGCCGGGGTACTACTGTACTGTATGCTCTATGGCAGCTCAAACAAAAATAGTCATAACTCGCTTAAATCTTGACGGATTTACAAACGGATTGGTTTACTACAAACGTTATCAACGTGGCTATGATCCAGGATGCTTATTTGCTTTTTTATATAAAAACGTCATATAAAGGCATATAATTATGCGGACGCCTCTGACGTTTACAACAAAGCAAAACGTTTGAAAATCGGTTGAAAATTGAGCACGTTATGGTTATTTAAAAGGTACAGCCCCATAGACACAATGTTATGCTTTACCCCCGTAAGATGGCCGCCACATGACGTCGTCGCTCTCCATTGGCCAGCAGCGCGGGCGAGCCATCTAGCCTTCTTATATATATCTATTGTTGACACTGCCTGACAATTTGGTGGACTGTAGATGGAAGTGGCTGGCCACTGATTGGCTACAAACCAGTTCAACCTCAGTTCCTTCTTTCAGGGCAACGACGGGTCACCAGGGGCACCGGGTTTGCCCGGACACAGCGTAAGTAAAAAAAACATCAGAGAGCTGATGGGGGAGGTTGCTCTTAACCTGCTGATTCAAGATCAGGTTCGCTTATAACCCCTGAGGATTCTTTATCCTTGGGGGCCAGAGCATCTGATCTAGGTGCAGTTGTGGTGAAGGGCAACTTCTGCTAGGAGAGGGAGGAGAGATGGTGGAAGTTAAGGTGAAGTTGCCTGAGGATTCTGATCCGGGGTCAGGTTTGGGCCAGGTTTTTTTTTTTTAGTAATGGTCTTGGACCATCAAAGCTGATCCCTGGACAGCGCTCAAAGGAAACTTCACCTCGAAGCTACGTTTGTAGTTAGACAGAGAGCAAAGTGTTGCCGACACAGGAACTGAAGGAGGAGTTTGGTGAGGGTAAACTAAGGGTTCTTCAAAGGAGCGGAGCAGTCTGGAGTGCACTTGAGAGTAGAGCGTGATCTTATAGTGAGCGTTAAGGTCCTTCTATACCAGGAGTGTTTATTCTGTGTGATTAAGTCACATTTAATTTAAATTGCTGCTTGTATCATCAGTACATCGGCATTAGAACGTGAATTAATTGTCTGATTTGCAGACACTTTTTGAATTGTTTATTCGCCATGCTTCCGGTGTGTATAAGGACTTTCATTGTAGACAATTTGAAATATAGCAATACGACCACAAAATAAGCACAGTACAGAATGTTGTACATATTCACATTAATATTAAATAAAATAAAACGTAGTCACAGACACATTGCAGTCCATGCGTAAGACAAACACAGAGATGAAGAGAGAGAGAGAGAGAAATGTGTCTGGGCCGCATCGGTACTTGCTTTTATGTAGAAAATGTTGAATGAACTGTGTAAAATGTGTAGATATAATTTATGAAGCAGTCACCTGTATTTTAGTCACATTAGTCACCTGAAATGTTTTAGTGGTTTTTCTCTTAAATATCCTTTTATCACACAATTTCTTAACCCATTTTTCACCCCTGTGTCAATTATCTAATGTGATCCTGGGCTCTACACACCCTCCACCAACCTGGGGGGGGGGGCATGTAGCACGTGGAAGGAACACCAGGGGGAGGCAGTTTAGAGACCAGGATTACTGCATGTTTTTTGTACCTACCTTATCGGACATGGGGAGATGATGCAAACTCCACACGTTTTACTGCGTTTTTAACACAAAAACAGAGGTCTCATTGAAAATAAACTATAGCCGTGTTATATCGCTTCCTGGTTGAAAGGCCCTTCATACTGAATCTCTTGTCCACTAGTCCCTTCCTTTTAGTCTAGTTTTTATTTGTTGACAAAATTGTCAATATATTTAGTCTTAGTTTCAGTCATCCATAGCTCTTAGTTTTCATTTAGTTTCCATTTATTACTCGGCAGTGACAAAAGGTAGTTGACGAACATATTTTGTCATAGTCGACAAAATGAACACTGCTCAGGATGTGGATTCAGAGTCCAATCAGAGCCTCTGTCTCTCTCTTACTCTCTGACCGAGGTTTTTATTTTCCACACTTTTGACTCTGGCCTAGACCTCCCTCTGCTACACAGACAGAACTCCCCCTCCCTCCCACTGTAACCACTTTGCCGAAAGTGGAAAATTCTGCATCCTCAATTCATTCAGACTCACAAACACACACACCGACACACACACACACTCCAGAACTGCTCCGACTACCAGTTTCTCCTTTGTTCCGTGGATCAGCGTGCTATGCATTTATGTCCACAGTCTAGCCTCTCTCAACGCTCAAAGTCGTCTGCACTGCAGTATCGGGCACTTGAAATTGGTCATATTTGAATGGCCCAATAGTTAGCAAATTGCACCATATTTCAGCTAGAGTGCAACAGAATTGAATATTGCACATTGACATATAAGTACAGACAAGCGTCTCTGTGAGTGCCTGTTAATGCACACAGCCTGGTTCTCGCCAGTACAACAGGACTGTAATATAGCCTTTCTGGTTAATGGGCCCAATTTGAAATCAAAATGGTCAGTGTCAAATGGGTTTGTAATGGCTTTGAACCTGGGCCAGGTGCAATTTCCAGGACATGACCACTCTTGCTGTCTTCTATTAAATCAATTCTTAAAACATACTTTTATTAAAATGGCCCTTCCATAATTTAACATTTTGAAACGATTTATTTCTCACTGCGCCTTTATATTTTACTGGCCTACATGTACAGTATTAATGCCCTCGTTATGGCTGATGATACTGTCATTATGTCACTGTGGAGATGTAAAGTAGCCTGGCATGGCTTAGTCTGGAACTTCTTTGTTGAGGTTTTTATTTCCAAAAGGTGGTTACAAACAGATTCCAATATCACAGCAAAAAAGTCTCACTTTGAATTGTGGGCTCTGATTGGTCCCTCACACATTTCGGCTCTGGGAAATACAATTCAAACTGAGGAGTGCCAGACCGAATCTACACAGGTTTTTTTTTCCTGTGGCAGATTGGGCTGGTTTCCAGGCTAGATGTAAAGGGGGATGAAACAAAATCAGCTCAGGGTGCCTTGCCCCTTTTATCCGTTTTCGTTCTTTGTTTTGCATTTAAATGTTGAACATTTGGAACATTACTGCACGCCTGTTCACGCTTGAAGGAGGTCCCTTCTGGAAGAGGGTCTCCTCTCCTCTTGAAGAGGGTCTCCTCTAGAAGGGGGTCCCTTTTGGAAGAGGGTCTCCTCTTGAAGAGGGTCTCCTCTAGAAGGGGGGCCATTCTTGAAGAGGGTCTCCTCTGGAAGGGGGGCCATTCTTGAAGGGGGTCTCCTCTAGAAGGGCGTCCCTTCTTGAAGAGGGTCTCCTCTGGAAGGGGGTCCCCTCTTGAAGAGGGTCTCCTTTAGGATGGGGTCCCCTCTTGAAGAGGGTCTCCTTTAGAAGGGGGTCCCCTCTTTGTGATCGTTCACAAGGTTTTCTTATCTTTTCCTGTCCAGGGTTTTTTCTTGGATGTTTTTCCTTGCCCAGTCAAGTATCCGAGGGCTGTTGTTTGTTTCATGTGTTAATCTCGTCTTAAAACTTGCTTTTATCGAAAGGCCTTATCATACTTTTAATCTATAAATCGTATAGATGTTTTATTTCACACTGCACATTTTCTAAATGTCTTGATCTTTTAATTGTTGTTTTTATTTGATTTGATTATGTCTATAGTGTTATGTAAAGCACTTTGTGACTTTGTAACAGTTTTTCGATAAAAGCTCTCCAAAGACTCAACATAAATCGTCCCACTCCGTTGATGGGTAGCAGGCTGCGTTTTAGTGTGATTTATGAATGGGCTTGTGGGCTGCTTGGTTACGTGTCAAATCCTAAATACTAATGGGCAACATGACTCCACTGGAGTGTGTGGAAAACATGATGTAATGGGTGACTGTTGGTATATGTGTAACCTTCTGTGTGGACTAGAGCAAAGCCTGATTCATGCTTGGTTGAGTCCTGCGTGAAAACAGCTGATCTACAAGCTTATACCGGTAGATCAGCTCTTTCCGAGGTCTGATGCCAACAAGTATAAATCAGGCTTATAGGTGACTGTTTCATGCGTGCACTCTTCTGTGTAGAATAAAGATCAAATTTCACTAACTACACATTTTACTCTTTGGAAGCTAATGTTACCATTGCCACGCATCATGATGACGCATTTCACTACAATAAGCTACCTTCAGAAATGTGTAGTTACAGGCAGTTGAGATGGAAAAGGAAGTCCATGCTTTGTCTCTTTGCAGTGTTTATTGTGGTTATTATTTTACACAGCTGATGCACATGTCACAGCTAATTAGAAGCTCACTTGTTTTTCTTTGTAACTGCCTAGGGGAGAGGCAGCACTGAGTTCAATAGTATAGTATCTGCTGTGTCGGCCAGCCGTTCGTCCTCCTGTCTACTGCCTGAAATGCCTTTGAATGCCGTGATTTAAATGCCTGACACCATCGGATAATGTCTACACTACACACAGTGCCCAGTGTGATAGATAGTACACTTTGTCAACTAAAAAGGACGGTGATTAAATTTGCGTTTCAATTTCAATCCATCATCTCAAGCAAAGAAAAGCGTTAGTAGGCAGTCCTGGCGATTTCAGCGTAACCTACAGTTATGCTGAAACTTCGTTTTTGGTAAAAGCTCTATACGCTATAGCTCTATAAATCATACATGGGCAACTGGCAGCCCGGGAGCCCCACCTTCACTTAATGCGGCACGCAGGTTTAATAATATCGGAACGCAGATATATTATTGATTTCAGCGGTTAAAATTCCAAAAAATGCAAACGCTTTAATTACTTCAGTCTACATTATAGTTGCATAATGACTAGTATTACTATTTTATTGTTTTTTTTACGTCTAATATATTTATATTTGCAGTTAATAATGTTAACATAAGTATAACAAAATGCAAAGTATAGGCAAATGCAAGTATAACTAAATTTCAGTTCAAATATAGCAAGTTGTGCTGTTAAGTAACTTAAGTTACCTCAAGTGATGACAAGAGGCGGTCTGTCAGTATGGTATTCACAATATCCCCCACGGTGTGCTGAGGCGGCTCCGCTACGCACACCTCTGGGTTTCCTTGTCTCTCGGGATGGACCTCGAAGTCCAATACCCGAAAAAAAGGCGATTAATGAATAAATCTAATCGTTTAAACGGTCTAAAATGCATTGATACCTGCAAACCTGTGCTGCCTGGGGGACCAAAAATATGCTTTTGATGTACCGTCCGGTACACAGTGCAGTTAACAGTTTCTCCAATAGTATTTTCCAAAAGTAAAAAGGTCACTTGCCTTCCGTCTGTTAGAAAAGTGCTGTATTTGAAGGCCCTATTGTTGTCTGCCATCTTTCCACAAAATAATAGAAAATGTTTGATAGTGGGCTCGATATAAGAAGCTCCATCCATACTTGTCGCTACATCTTTCTTATGGATTGTTTATTGTGTATGGCTTCATCACTTGTCATGCATGTTAGAGGAACTGTGTGGGTGTATTCAAAATAGTCAAATACTAGTCCTTAAGTTATAGTTGCACACGCACACAGAAATCAGCCTCATCCTAAATACTCCTTATGGCTGAATGGAAACTTGTTTATCCGACACGACCTCCAGGGGGTCCATTTCTGAATTTCTATGTCAGTGACTATGCTTACATGCATGTTAAGCAACTTACTTTGATATGATGATGAAGCTGTTAACATGTTTCACATTAAGATCAAAGTGTGTGTGTGTGACGTGTGTGTGTACGCAACGCACTATGCATGTAAATGTGGTCAGTGATTCTAGGGAATGACGAGTCGTGGAAAAGAGGTAACATTATGAGTCAAAGGAGTATACCAAACCACAAACCAATCACCACTTACAACCACTGTACTGGTGGGAATGCTCTGTGATTTTGAGTGCGACCCATTTATTAGTGTTGCTTGAAAACTTTAAAAAAAAGAAAAAAAGAAAGAAACGCTCCTCTATAAAGACATAGGAGTCAGCAGCCACATTTAAACCATAGTATGTGAGTCAAGAAATTACATGTGATTACGTTTAGTGTCATTAGAATGTTTGCTGTATGGCTAAGCAGTTTTATGTTTTAGTATTGTTCCTATATAGTGTAGCCTATAGCCTAATTTATTAAAAAATAGCCTGGTAAACTGGTCACAGAAATCATATTTAATTTGAAAATGAATTTTGTGACCAGGGTTGTTTGTTCACCAATCTAACAAATAACATGTCATGGCTCTGGTTCATTACAGGTCACAAGTTTATTGTTCATCACTTATTGTCTGTCTTGAGACTTTGTTTTGTCTGTCATGACTCTTACACCCTGAAATGGAGGGTTTCAGGGGTCAGTAGTCAATTCCTGATATGGTACATCATGTTGTCTTGAAATTGTCAATGCTCCAACCAACATTGAATAAATTCAACACAGTTTTCTTTTTCTAATTCTATTTTTTGCCTATTGTGCAAACACATGCAAATCAGGAGTTGACTTATATATGTTACTTGGCTTAGTTTGCGCTGTCTTGAATGTCTTGATATCTGCATCCATTTTTAATTGAATTTCCATTCCCCTGCCCCCTTCATAGAGGCCTATTGGGCAGCACCAGCAGCTGCCTCAAGACTCCACCGAAGGGGATGGTGATGTAAGTGTGGGGTGCACTATGGGGAATGGAGTTTCATGGTTATGGATTACTGTGCTTGCTGTCGTTTGCTCCGTAATTAAAGGCCCAATCTGAGATGTGTGTAGAGTAAACCATAGAGTGGACAGAGTTATACTCGCAATACATACTGTATGCTGAAGTTTAATGTTTACAAACTTAGCGACATAACCAACGTTGTCACAGCCCCTAAAAAAAACCCGCCAATGCAGTTAAATAAATTATCATAATTAATTTGTTTGATATCCTAAGAGCTGAGTCAGTCACCATTATTTGTTTTTGTTATTTATCTTTTTGGCTGGTGGGGCTACCAATTTGTCTACTGTATGTTTGGATCACTGATTGTGCCTTAAGTATTACAACTGTTAATGCAATTAACAGTATACTATCGACTGTACCGTATACTTGTATCAATATAAAAAGATACGGCTCAATGTGCCGCATCTTTTTATGTTTGTGTATATATGTACATGTGTGTGTTTATGTACATGTGTGTTTGTGTATGTTTATTGCATGTGTGTGTGTTCTGTGACAACAACAGGGCTGTGTGGAGGGTTGCTCCCACGGCTTGCCGGGTGTGCCAGGCTTGTCCGGTGCCAAGGGAGAGAAGGGAGACGAGGGCAAACCTAACGTTAACCCCCTGGATGGCTGTGAGAGGGTGAGGACCCAGGAGAGGAGAGGAGGGGGAGGTTTCGGGAAACGTTTTTCAGCACTGGTTCCCAAAACACTGGGTCTCGGGACCCATTCGTGGGTTGCGGGCACATTTTTATGGGTCCCTTTCTCTTTTGTTTCCCCACATTTTGTTTCTAATTATTATTATTATTTTAAAACATTCCCCAAAAACTGAACCTTTTTTTATGAATTAAAAAATATATTATTTTTTTCAGTAATTTCATGCAGAAATCAAGAAAATTAATTGGAAAACAAATATTTAAGACGTAGCCAATCTATAGGCTCAAACGTGACGCGAATCGGCGCGTTGTGAGCTTGTAGATCTGCTGTTTTCACTTGTTTTGTCACCCGGGGAAGACATCAAAGTTCTCTTTTGGGTCACGAGCTACAAAGGTTTGGGAACCACTGGTTTTACTACAGCATGATGAATGTTTAGGTCATGATTCCGTCTCATCTAGAATCATGTGTTGTGATTCATTCCTTCCTGGTATGGCAGCACTGTGTGTTTGTGTTCGCACTAGTAGTATAGTGCCACTTTGGTTGAATGCAAAAAACAAGTCCTGCCTCCACGTTTCACGGTGCCGGGGTTGGCATTAATGTGACCTTAATGTGTTCTGACACACAACTTGTGTGGTGAATGTAAATGTTGTCCCGTCGGGCTTGCAGTGCGTGCAGATGCAGAGGCTGCAGAGAGAGGAGACCCCGCAAGCAGCACAGCCGCCAGTAAGTTTGTTGTGGAAAGTAACTTTAAGGGATATTCACTTTCAACAACAACAACTTTAGGCTTGTGTGAACACCCCAGACAGTCTTTAAGTTTCTCGGTTCAATATTTAGATATTTGATATAAATTTTAGCTGTCACGCCCCCTTTCTATACTTTCTATTTCAATTGTATCTTTTTTTTATCCCACGATTTTGTAACCCATTTTTCACCCCTGTGTCAATTATCTAATGTGATCCTGGGCTCTACACACCCGCCAACCTGGGGGGGCAGCGGACTGACCTCATGCTTCTTTCTATGCATGAGGAGTCCAAGCTGCTTCTTTTCACCCGACAGGGGGGACTTTCCCTGGCCGGACATAGGGCGTGGAAACACGTTATTCCAACCAATTCCTTTCCCCTCCATCAGGCGCCCCGGCTGGCCAGGGGGAGGCAGTTTAGAGACCAGGATTACTGCATGTTTTTTGTGAGGGTACCTACCCTAGGGGACACAGGGAGAACATGCAAACTCCACACAGAAAGGCCCTTTCGCCAACCCCGCCTCGGGTATGGGCACTGATGAGGAGGAAACACGCCGCCAGCACCCACAGCGTCCCTAGCGGTAGTCGAACCTAGGACCATCTAGCTGTGAGGCGACAGCACTACCACTGTGCCACCATGCCCTCGTAACCCATTGTAAAAACACCCATCTTTTTTTTCTCCTGGTGACTGTGAGGGGTTTTCATTTATTTTGTAAATATTCTCCACCAGCTCATTTTCTAAAACAATTATTAAAAATAAATTAAAAAAGGAAATGAAAAAACATGGTCC
>OOFJ01125838.1:0-11361 GCA_900323375.1 Benthosema glaciale | reverse complement strand
TACATACATACAATAGGCATGTTGCTATTCATTGGTAAACTAACCTTGGTTTTTAAATATCTGAAGGTATTGTAGGCTGGATTTTACAAAAAAGCTCCCCTTTTAAAATACATACATACATACATACATACATACATACACACATACACACATACACACATACATAAGCACACACACATACATACATAAGCACACACACACACACACACACACACACACACACACACACACACACACACACACACACACACACACACACACACACACACACACAGGCTTGTTTTGGCCATCTGGTGGCCAAACACACTGAGGCCAGTGTTTAAACCTACCCATCTTAATCCAACACATACATACATACATGCATACATCATGAAAATTACCTGACTGAGCAAATTAGATAATGTACTGAATCCTGCAGGGCTTTATTCATACTAATAGCCATATTGGCAAGACATTTGGGCTGCTTCCTTCCTTCCTTCAGTTCTCAGGTGTCACTAATAATACAAATGAAGGCAGATGTGTTCAAAAGTGTTTCTCCCTAATTATACAACGTTTTTAGGAACTAAGCTGATTGGTTGAAACATGTCACATGCAGTTACTTAAGCTCACTACACATCCACACCTAATCAAAACAAAGTTTTCAGCTTGTGTTTTTGTGTCACAGCGCAGCAGACTCGGTTGGCTAGGCTAGCTAGTTTCTTGGGACATTTGTGGTAGTAGTGACTACATCTGTCATTGAAAAAATATAATTTTTCAGCGGTTCTGTTTGTTTTAAGGGTAACTGTCGTATAATTGCAATATTACACTTCTGCGATACCTAGGCACCGCAGGCGTGACTCAAATGCACGTTAAATCACACCCTCTCGTGTAATATTGCTTAAATCAAGCATCTCTGCTATGCTGTGCATGTTGGTTTACTACTGGGCAGGCTCTGCTACGCTAATTGCACAGAGCGGCGCCCCCTAGCTGTTCCGCAAGGTGGACAATAAACCTTGAATTAGTCGTTTGACCAGACAGGTCCAATTACGTCTGGAGCACCATGTGTGTTATCGTCACTGTCATGTGACCAGACAGGTCCAATCACGTCTGAGCACCATGTGTGTTATCGTCACTGCTGTCATGTGACCAGACAGGTCCAATCACGTCTGAGCACCATGTGTGTTATCGTCACTGTCAGAAGTGTCCAAAAACCACTTCTCAGGAAATGGAGAAAGAAAAAAAACAGCAACCGTATGTGTGTTCCAGTGAATTCCATTCAGTTATTTTTCCATTGGTTAAATATTTATGAAACCCACAGGCAAGCTCAAACACTTCCGACAAGAAATGCAAACCACTGAATTAAGTCAAAACACAGTTAATTTACAAGCTTGTTTTAAAAGCAATTGGGTGGCAGACACGTGTGTGAACCACATACAAGAGCACAGCTCCTTTCTACCGTGGTCATTTAATCATGTAATATTTCTGTATTGAGCCGATGGACGATGGGTTATTATATTTGTGACATTCATTTCCATGATGGCATTTCATTATCCCAAAGATGTACATCAGTACCACGCCAGAAGGATTCACAATAAATTGTCTGGCTGCATGAGTGAGTGCTGTTTGTTTTTACCTTAATCTTTATGAATCAATAGAACACAAATGGACGCACGGGAACCTTTTAGAGTGGTTCCCAAGTGTTTCCTAAATCAACTGTAGATTTAGTCAACTTAAAACCCTTATGAGATTTAGTCGACTAAAGCTAGACTATAACACTAAAACATTCCAGGTGACTAAAATGTGACAAAAACTAAATGAAACCTATTCAAAAGACTATGACTAAAACTAAAATCAACACTGATTAGCACATCACAATAAAAGTAGCCCCAAGGGCACTTTTAACTAAGGAGCAGGATAAACGCACGCATGCACGCACGCATGCACGCACGCATACACACACACACACACGCACACACACACACACACACACACACACACACACACACACACACACACCCACGCACGCACGCACGCACGCACACACACACACACAAACACGCACACATGCACGCACGCGCGTACGTCACGCTGACCGACTGCTGTGCGCGTGTGTGACGTCACGCCGGGACGATAATAATAATAATAATAATGTTGACTGGAGTTTTACACACTGAGATTGATGACCTGTGGATTGTGAGAATCGAGAGGGCGCTAGTGCTGCTGCTTTATTTATTATTATTATTATTACCCTTATTATTACCATTATTATTATTATTATTATTATTATTGAAATAAAATAATCTAATCTAAGACTAATGATCAAATGCAATATTATGTTAAACCAGAATAAATCCAAAACATATTGAGCCATGCATCACTGCTCAGTGTAACAGCTGGTTCGCTTCACCACCTTAGCTCACCACACGCTGGCATGAACAAACAATACCACCACCTGCTGGCCACAAACGGTACTCGTTTTATATTTACATCGGGAACAATTTGGGGTTCAGTGTCTTGCCCAAGGACACTTCGACATGTAGACAGGAGAGGCCGGGATTTGAACCGCCGACCCATTGCTCTACCTCCTGAGCCACAGTCACCTGTATATATTCCTGTTCTCTGTACATAGTGTATCCTGGTTTCCATACTAGGGATGTCATAGATCCACTGTCCTACTGTAGATATTCCTCTGTGTGTAATACACTTCAGAATGTATGTGTAACGCATCACTGTGTGTTGGCATCCTGTATGTTCTCTGCGCCTGTAACTCCATGGATCCTCACCCGACCACCCCAAGGTTTAAATCGAGACTTCTAGAGGCCTTAATATGGTCGCCCAAAAGATCACAACAGTGAACAGAAATAAAGGGACAACAAACAAACAAAAACAACTTCACATCTGTATTCGCAATGAAATACTTTTATATAAGCTACAATAAGCTAAAAAAAAGAAGAAAAGAAATATGACATTTTAAAACTTAAACATCAGGTTTATCGGCCACTTGCCTTCGCCCAAACTCAGTCCTTGTGCCATGAGCAGGGGTCATCGCCATGTTGGCTTTGGTGGACATTTTTGTCAAATTTTCTTTTTTTTTTGCCACAACATACAACACTAGAACTAGTTGGACTCCTAATATGCAAGTGTCATACAGTAAATCAGTGTCATACATATTCTGAAGAAAACCTGGAGACTTGGGTCTTGTGATCAAAATACAAAGATTATAATGGTTTCCCCCCAAAAAATAACATCTAACATTTGCCACAGACAAGACCAAGTCTGTATATACATATTGGTGACCCCTGGCCATGAGCCAAGTGAGTAGGAACGAAAAAACGAAACAACAAAAAAACTTTACATCTCCCCCCAGGCCAGCCTAGGGTTTTTTTTTCTTCCAAACCAAAACATCATTTAAATATTGACTCTCTCTTTTTTAAGTTAGCAATGCATTATTATGGCATTCTCCTGTCAACGTCATCTCCGCTTATACTTGTACATCCACACCTGACAATTATTATCGCTAACAATTACATTTACACGCACTGTACAAAACGGCTTGGCGCACGCACACACACAAGCATACAAACACAAACATGCACTCACACACTCTCTCACACACACATACACACTCTCTACAGCCGTGGTTCTCAAAGTGGTGTCCGAGGATCCCCAGGGGTCCTTGAGGGAGTTCCAGGGGGTCCCCATGCTAAATGAGAGTTTGGAACCTAATGGACCCTTATGGGTCTGTAACTCTGAGACCCCCTTTCCACCGGTTGGGAACCGGTTCGGTTCAGAAACTGTTTTTGGTCCATGAGCCAGACCTACAAAATTGGAACACTGAGTGGGCAAAACCATACCTATATTAACTTATTTATACGGTCAACACAAGTAAATAAGTATATGATAACCCTTCCACAGTAGTAGCTTTTTCATATTTTACAAAATTTGCATATTCTGCTACATAATGCCTAATTTGCATATTTAAAAAAAGAGTGTACAAATGGAACCAAACGGACCCACACTCTCTGAGTTAAATAATACATTGATTTTGCAAAAAATTGGGGTCTCAGAGATAGAAATTACATTAAATGGGGGGTCCGTAGACTAATGCATGTGAAGCTGGGGGGGGGCACTTTGAAATCAAACGGGTTGAGAGAATCACTGCTAGAGCCGCAATAATCTTCTCTTATGGGGGACCCTGGCATATCTTTTCAAATGGGGGTCTGCAGGGCTAATGAAAACGTTTGGGAACCAGTGCTGAGAGCTTGAGTGATATTTCGTTCATGGAATAGAGCAGGGGTTACATTATGTTTTGTAATGCAGGGTCACCTCCAGTTAAATTGGCTTTTTTTTCTCATAATGTAAAACAAACAAAATAAGGTCTCGAGTAATGTGGCGTATACATGATAGAAGTAGAACATATGCACGGCACGTCGTTCATCATCAGACAAAAGGATGTACGGTAGCTTAGAAACCATGTCACAGACACGCGGCTGCACCAAAATGTCGACAAAAACAGACATCCTAAATCCTCAAAGGTGCTTCGTCATTGATGAAAACGTCACGTAAAGCAGTGGTTTTCAAGCCTTCTCATATCAAGGTTTGAGCCATGGAACCACCATTTGACAGCATTTAGCCTCTCAGACCCAGAACTAAAGCATTATGCTGTTATTGTGGGAAGATTTTGTCCACAATTCCAGATAACAAGCAAACTTTGATCAAAATAACAACTCTTCTACAATCTCTAATTATTGAGACTTGTTCCTAAATGAAGTAATGCAGATGTTTAACAATAATGTGACTACTGAGAGCATAAAATTAAATTACAGAATATCATAGAGGGTTTATAGCAGTAGTGTTGCGGTTAAACCAATGTCCACATGGGGGTGCTGTTGGCTCAGCTTTTGCACCAGTGGAATGGGTAACTATCTAACCACCCATTGAATCACATTTGTACACTATGTTGTATTTAGAAATATTAATAGACCTATTTGAACGCTAAGTTGTATATATAAATATTACCGTAATAGACCTATTTATACACTATGTATGGAGAACTGAGATGACTGGAGACGCCGCTGGAGGGCTCGTCTGAGGACGACGTAGAGATGTTGTATCAATGTAGAAATATTAGAACATAATTGCCAAATATTAAAGCGTGTTCTCATCATGTATTGTTTACATCAGTGGTTCCCAAAGTGGGGGTCAATTGATATTGATTTTACAATATCAATTGGGGGTCCCAGAGATAGAAATACCATTAAAGGGGGGTCCATAGACTAATGCATGTCAGTTTGGGGGTCCTTGACATGAACAAAAGTTTGGGAACCACTGGTTTACATTACTTAAGACCATTTTCCAAATCTGTCTGTCTGTATACATGTATATATATATATATATTTTTTTTTTACACTTTGAAAAGTCCAATTTAACATGGAGGTGCCCACCCATCCTCGGTGCCCACCCGTCCTCCGTGCCCACGGGTCCTTGTGCCTCACACTGCGTGGTAACAGCAAAGCCTCTTGGGGGTGTTTTTAGTACTTGTTGATGCCAAAGATGCGGACCCTGTGCAGCTGGGGCAGTTTGGGGATGAGGACACTGAGCAGAGATGCCGTGTTGATCACGAAGTGCGTCGTGTCGTATTTGGTGTAGAAACTGGCCAGGAAGTATCTGAGCAGGAGGAGGAGACACACACACCCAGAAACAATTTCAAAAAATGTTGACAGGTGCTTGACAAAAAATGTACATACTTGAAGAAGAAAGGATGTCCGCACACCGTGCTACAGCTCCATGAAGTTTATTAAATGGTCAGGATTCCACATTTCGACAGGGGTCGAAACGCTGAATCCTGACCATTTAATGTGATGGAGCTAGTGCATTAGTTTTCTCACTAGAGATAGAGATGTTATAGATTATGTGCGTGCACGTCGAGATTTGGGATATTCGATGACGTCACAACATGGTACCCTTTGGTGGCTAGCGATGGATGCTAAAAACAGCTAACGGACAGTAAATAAGATACTATTAATTCTGGATTAAGAGACATTAAACTAACCCGAGATTTCTCGGTTGGCAAAGGAGGGTTTAAGCAACAAACCATAGATTGGTTTAATAGCTAGTCGTTTTGCAAGCAGAAAATCATATATAAAATAAGTAGATATCGGTTAATTAATTGGTTAATTAGATTGAGTGGATAGTTTTGAAACTACAACTTCAGCGGAACTGAAGTCAAGTTAAAATCCTGAAGCAGGGAGATCACCATCTGAACGGCAGAGTAGATCTGTAGCTGACAGATCTACTCTTAGTTCAACTCACAGGCATGTATTAAGCTTTTATTTCATATTTCCATGTCGATTTAAGCCATGAAACTTTTGTCAGGACTGGCCTTACTAATTAGCACACATTTTACTTATGTTTAGTACTGTATCGGTATCAGAAAGGCATTGGTATCGGCCCTTTTTGGTCATATCGGGTCATATCGGTATCGGCTAATATGCCAGTCTAACCACCGATCCGACACAGGGGTAAGGGGTTGACACTATGGCAGCAAATAAAATGTTGGGGCATGTGGAGTTTGCTTTGGAGTTGACCAAACTGCAAGTGCACATTTGAGTGTGGGTGTGCTATTAAAAACACAAAATATGTATATATTTTTAATTATCATAAATATACTCTGGTATTGGTATCGGCTTACATAAAAAAAGTGTATCGGGACATTCGTAGTTATTACTTGTGCAAGCAGAGCATGCAAGTACTGTAATCGGATGCGTATGTCGGTGTTGTCCAACCGGCCAATGTCGTATGTATCGTATCGTGTTGTATGTAGTTTGTAAGTATGTATGTCGGGGGTAAGAATGGTGGTCCCATATTGGCTGTTGATGGTGACATAACTAGGGTACGGTTCAATATTGGTATGAGGTCAATAACGGGTCTAAAGGATTTAGAACAGCTACGTAGTACTAAGTTAGTATTAGTAGCAGTACTTGGCACACGTCTAGTTATTATTATTGTACGTACAGGATGATGGGGGAGATGGTGAAGAACTTCCTGGATGAGGTGAACTGGACTCCGTAGTCGAGCTGTTCCCAGTGAGTCAGCAGTCTGGCTTTACCCTGGTCTGGAGTCTGGAAGGGAGTCCCTTTAACCGCATGCATGAACACATACATACCCTGCACGCACGCACGCACACACACACGCACGCACACATGCAGCGTGAATCGTCTCTTAATTGTATTTTTACCATCACTACTGTGTGGAACCCGGAAAACATTGTCCTCACAATTATTATGCGTTTGAGGGCTGCTATATCCAGCTATAGTGTAGCTTATTGTCCTAACACAAACATTAAATGCCATTTTGACACTGAATGGAGAATTTACATCATATGTTGGCGGGCAAACCGACATGTTACGTCATGATGATGTACAATGAAAAGAGCACCCCTCACTTCACACGGGGGTGATTTTTTCTTTTATAATTCTACGACTTGTGGGCACATTTGGTCCCTCACGAGTGCACGTGCGCATTCACGCACACGCACATACACTCGGGTGGCTTGCCTCTGACACAGCCACGTGGCACACGCCGCATTCTTGTCTCAATGTAATTAAATGCAAAATCCAGTGAATGTGTACAAGTGATAAATTGCTCACGCCGATACTAAAACGAGAACACAGCTGTTGCATTGTGTGTGAATAAAAAACAAACGAAAAACAATGGACTATTTTCATGCAGGCGTGAGCACTGAGCAGCAACGAGCTAGTCAATCGCTAGTAAATCATGTCACGCTGCACGGCGTGCGGATTTCTCTATTTAACCCTTATAGGATTACAAGCATTGTACACGCGGTGAGAGCTTGTAGATCTGCAATTTTCAGCATGCAACCCAAGTGTAAAATCAGCCATTATGAAGCCACCAAGGTGACTATATTTCCTTTTTATGTCCATTGTATTTGCATTTAAGTTCCTAACGTTCCAAAAAAGCATAACTAAATGCATTTGAAAATTTATAAAAATGTTACATTTCAGGATTTCAATTCAAATATAGCAAAAATAGCAGATCTACAAGCTCTGCTACTGAGCTTGTAGAATGGATATTTTTGCAATGTGGCCCTCTGGAATAAGTGTGGAACTATAGTGGCCCTCTGGAGTGAGTGTGGAACTATAGTGGCCCTCTGGAGTGAGTGTGGATCGTTAAAGTAATGTAAAGTAAAGTAAGTAACCATGTAGTATAAGTAATGTATATAGTCACATACCAGGTTGTGTATAACGTTGGTGAGGGTCCATAGCATGTATATAGTCACGTACCAGGTTGTGTATAACGTTGGTGAGGGTCCATAGCATGTATATAGTCACGTACCAGGTTGTGTATAACGTTGGTGAGGGTCCATAGCATGTATATAGTCACGTACCAGGTTGTGTATAACGTTGGTGAGGGTCCATAGCATGTATATAGTCACGTACCAGGTTGTGTATAACGTTGGTGAGGGTCCATAGCATGTATATAGTCACGTACCAGGTTGTGTATAACGTTGGTGAGGGTCCATAGCATGTATATAGTCACGTACCAGGTTGTGTATAACGTTGGTGAGGGTCCATAGCATGTATATAGTCACGTACCAGGTTGTGAATAACGTTGGTGAGGGTCCATAGCATGTATATAGTCACGTACCAGGTTGTGTATAACGTTGGTGAGGGTCCATACGAGCGGCACGCTGCAGAAGGGGATGCTGAGCAGGACCACGTGCAGCACGGCCACGCCCAGAGTGTACGTCAGCCAGATGCCGCGGCCGTTCATCACGCGCGTGTTGGGGTTGACCTCACTGTGCGCCACACCCACGTTCATGATGCCGCCCTGCACGCACACGCACACACACACAAAGGTTAGTTTTAACCGTTTCGAGTATATGCCGATACCGATTTTACGTGAAACGATATATCCCGATCCAAATATTCCATTTGGACTAAATCCTGACCTAAGTTTTCTGAAAAAACATCAAGTATTTACATATTTACAGCATCTTTTTTGTGTCATTTTTCAATACTGTATAAACTGTACAGAACACCAAAAGGGGTCTTGAATGTAAAGCATAGACTACTTGGGTTACATTTAGGAATGCCCGGCTGAGCAGCACCGCCGGTTGTACGCGCGGGGAGGGCTGACTGTGTTTAGAGGCGAGCTCTCCAGTATATGTTTCAGAACAGGGCTAGTCATGGCCACATGCGGCTCCTACCTAATGTATCTGCGGCCCTTCATGGTCATACCAATAAAATATAATTCGTTATTTTCATTGTATTGTTTGTTCCAGGAGAAAATGATAAGGCCTGATGTCAGCTGAGTATTAACCACTTACTTATTTGTTCACCTGGTGATAATCGCTTCATTATTATTTCTCTTCACATTCATAATGTTCTCTTCACATTTTGTGAATGAAGACTCGTTTTAAGGTTGAACCCTAACCCTTACCGCGCAACTCCAGGAATGATAAGCTCAAACACGGCTCTCCTGCTGGGCTGTCCTGACCTTTGCCCTCTGAAATTTGCCCTCTGGCACGCCGCGCTGTGTGGACACAAAGACACGTTTACAAACACGCTTTACACACAGGACTGAAAACAACTGGGGCCTGTCACAATTATTATTATTATTACATCATTTACTGAACATAATGGCAAATTATTTTTGCATACTCAATATAAATCCACGTGTTGAAAATTATCTTTTGAGGAAATTGCATAATTATCGAAAAGCTCACACTTATTGAGCTGAGCTGTCGATTTCCACCTTTCAATAAAAGTAAATCAATATTCTTTATTGTGATATTAGCACAGGTCACCGTCACACATGTCTTTGTGCATTCAAGTTGTCATATCTACCTTACAGTAACTGTAGTACAGTACAGTAACAGTACAGTACATTAGTTGTCATATCTGCTTACAAAACCAAAAAGGCGAACAGAACTGTCAATTGCATTCATCATGTTCCAATATTGAATCCACCTCCGATTAGATTTAAAAAGTAAAAAGCTAAATCACAATTATTTCCATGAGAATTGATCTGAGATTCATTAATTTGGCCGTTAAACAAGTCCACGCACGCACGCACGCACGCACGCACGCAAGCACAGGCTGTCTGGAGAATTCCCTGCATGTCTGAGCGACAGGACAATCTGTCCAGATAACAGCTGGCTGCGTGCCAAAGAGTCTATACGACCCATTAAGACCTGAGAGCCCAGATTCTGCTGAAATGTCAATTTTCTGGAAAAACAAAACAATTATCAGTGGTGTTCAAAACTATTTCTCGTCAAGGACCCCTAATTGGCCACGGAACACCCATCTCAAAATATGTTGTTCCAGGGACCTTCCCCCGGAAGCAAAGATATGAGTTCAACTGTGAAAGAAGATTTGTACACATAAAAAAAAAAAAAAAAAAAAACTACTACAATTAGCATATCTTGTAGATTTGCTAAAGTATTAAATAATGGTTAGACGCTACTGACCTGGGCGCTCTGACAGAGCAATAATAATAATAATAATAATAATAATACTGCCAGAGTACAGTTTAAAGTATGAAACTATATGACGTTGACGTGAAAGAAAACATGCAGCCTGCCATCACGATTGCCATCGCAATCACCGCTACTACTACTACTATCACCATCATCATCATCTTGGGCAGAACATCACAGGCACAGATCTAATCTGATGCACATAGTTTAGTGCTGCTGCCAGTGAGTACACCAACCAACGTTTTGTAGTTTAGCTGCTGCTGCCAGCCAGTACACCAACCAACGTGTTGTAGTTTAGCTGCTGCTGCCAGCCAGTACACCAACCAACGTGTTGTAGTTTAGTGCTGCTGCCAGTGAGTACACCAACCAACGTTTTGTAGTTTAGCTGCTGCTGCCAGTAGTCCAGCAGACGAGCTGTACGGGTGAGAAATTTGGTATATAGTCTTTTTTATTGGCCTAAACTATTGTCTATATACATACCTTCATGAATCCACTTGCTGGCCGGCTGTAGGTATTGGGCAATTTGTTTTATAGGGGTTTCTTGTTGTCCTCCCATTATAATCCTATGGGAGGGAAAATTGTCAAAAATGTCAAACTTTCCTTTTGCTTTAAGTAACATGTGACATGTCAAACTAGGGGGTTTTCATGATTCTGAATCCATTCCAAGCATTAGTTTTGCACAAAAAACACTCCTTCGGCTAAAAACAACCATAGCTACTTGCCAAAAATGTGCTGACCTCATCACATTTGTCATGACTTCTATGGCTGTTTTTAGCCCAACCCAAGGAGTGTTTTTTGTGCAAAACTAATGCTTGGAATGGATTCAGAATCATGAAAACCCCCTAGTTTGACATGTCACATGTTACTTAAAGCAAAAGGAA
>OOFJ01125818.1:0-10666 GCA_900323375.1 Benthosema glaciale | reverse complement strand
CATATATGGTCACACCTCATGACATGTCACGCCACCATATATGGCCGTCTCCATTATGAACGTCACAACACTGGCCTCATTAAACCCTGGATAGCCATACATGGAAAAGGCTGGATCATATACATCTGCTTATATGGGGCCAGTGAGCAACCCTACATCTGACTTATGGAACCTTGGAATCTCTATCTATGCTGCTAGACACTTTAGCTCCGAGATGAGGTTCCGTGCAAGCAATCATCCCTGCACTGGTCGAAATGGAGTCTATTGGGATTTGGGTCGAGCCCGTCCACAAACAGTGGATTAAACTAGCCTGGCATGGACCAGACTAATATCACTGAGTAGATATTAGTCTGGAACTTCTGTGTTGAGATTTTATTTCAACACAGAGGAGGGGCAGTTCCAAACAGATTCCAAAGTCACAGCAAAAAAAAGTCTCACTTTGAATAGTAGGCTCTGATTGGTCCATCAGAATTTTGGGCTGAGGGAAATATAATTCAAACTGAGACCCAGACCCAATCTGCCCAGGGATTTTTTTTCTGTGGCAGTTTGGGCTGGTTTCCAGGCTAGGATTAAACCCCTTTCGCAGTATCTTTTCCAAAAAGTATAGGTATCAGAACCAAGATACACAGAGCGATAATATAATATTAATAGTCATATTTTAACATAGGCATCAAACAACTGCTTAAATCAGGCTTTAAATTAAAAAAAGAGTCCAGTCAACCCCTGTTCACATGCGCAGTAGTGCTTCCATAAGATTGCATTGGGAAAACGGGAAAACATGGGGACTGGCTGACAAACAACGGCTTTGTAATCTACTTTTTGTAAAAAAAAAAAAAAGGGGTTTAATCCACTGTTTGTGGACGGGCTCGACTCCATTTCGACCTGTGCAGGCATGGCTTTCCGTGGAACCTCATCTCGGAGCTAAGGTGTAGCACCGTGGATGTTGAGGTTCCAAATGAAGCTACATCTGACCTCAAACCCTTAGATCTCCATATATGGAGCTGACCTGTTCTGACACCTGACACCTTCCCCACCTGTCCTTCCTCGATACGATACCTGACCAATTCAAACTCTAGACGGGCCCACCATAAAGTGCAGCTGCGCCCGGCAGCCAGCGAAAACTAGAGTTCCCACCAGGCCCAAAAATTAAGGCCCGGCCCTACCTGGGCCATCATCAAACCCTGTGCATTCAAGACACGTAAGCCCCCGTAGCTGGTTGCCAACCAGCTACCCTAAAATCTCCATATATGGAGCTCATCTGTTCTGACATGCCATACTGTATGTTGATCAGACCTCATCAAACCTGTCACCCAGGCAAGGGCTCCCTCAGGGCGTAGCTGGTTATTACTTGCACAAGCGGAGCGACGCGAGTATTGTGATCGGTCGTGGGCGGGGAAGATGGGGATGTGCATGAGTAGGCTATCTGTGTATGTGGGTACACGTGTAGGGACGGTACGGTACAACCCTCAGCCAATAATGCCAGATCTAATATGGGACATGATGATGACGGAAGAGGCGTACGTCAGAAGACCCTTATCAGGGGCACTTGCGCTCTGTTCGCTCGCTCCGCTCGCGCACAAGTAGGCCATGTATTGCCTGCTTGTGTGCAATGCACAAGTTGGCACTCGACAGAGTGCAGTTCTAGTTATTATTATTATTCACGTCATCTCGCTAATATAAATACATTTTGTAAACATTTTTTATTTCATATTTTACAGACTTGAGACTTGAGAACATCAACATGCCCCCCAAAATCTGGGCGCCCCTCACTTCACAAAAAAGTGATTCTCCACTTAACATGTTTAGATGTAAAACGTGGAGGATGAAATTATTTGCCATACAAGGTACACATGCATCATTTGCCGTTTGCAAAAGGCAAAAATAATTAATACAAACAAGGAAAACAGGTCAGAGTTGTAAAAACAATAATGTATATAAGATAATGTAGATAATGTATTCTCAAATGAACACATTCAGCACTAGAGCTATTATGACTCGAGTTGGATTACGAGTTGGATTAGCTACAATATATAGTTTAATTAGCCTAATTATGCAATTCATAGTGTATTATTTAGCCTGTATGAAACTTCTACAATAACTAATTTCAATAACTCGGCTGCCTAGCCGCAAACCGTTTTTTCTTTTTCTTTTTTTTATCAAGCTGAGTTTTTATTAGAAACACAGAAGTCGTGCCATATTTTTCACAGACTTCCTCTGCTTTCTATGACTGTGACCCCATGCTGCCCCCCGTCTGAAGTAATGTGAAACCTTTAGTGAAATAACGCGTACATTGCAGACAGACAGTGCAGAACAGCGCCCCTGGCAGGCCGAGGGACGAACAGAGCTGCCAGACTGTCTGTGCGTCTGACTCTGAAAGTCTGAACCCAGTCCGCAGGCTGGACTGCGCTGCTGCTGCTGTCTCTATTTAATCACCACTGCAACCAACTACTACTGCAATAGAATAAATATATATGTATTTTTAAAAGCACATACGATGGACGAATATTGATGTCCACCACCACGGGAATAGATGGTCCATCTGTCTAGTCTTCGTTGAGGAGGGATTGCTTTTTTTGTTTTGTTTTCTGGAGGAGGGTGATATGATTGCAACCATCATGATGCACCACCAGACTGTCAGAAGTTTACCGAGAGTTCTCCTCGTCTTAACGGTGCTGGTCGGCGGCGTTCTGTTCGCGGGAGCGTTCCCTACCTGGAGACTGGAGGTATGGTGGTTTGACCACTGTGGTGGCGTGGCGATGGGGATTGCAATTGTCTGTTTGTTTTAATGTTTGTTTGCGATAAAATAGGATCATAATAATTACGTTCAACAGCCCACACTATATAGAACAGAATCCATGCATTTATCTGCAGGTAACGAAATAGAAGACAGGCCAGAATAACTATTAAGATCCTAATAAAATCCTTGATGATATTGATTGATATTAATAAAAGGCTTGGGAAGTTGGGATGCATGTTTTTTTTTGTTTTTTTTTACACAGTCACACACGCACATATGGAGCCAGGTAATGTCTATACTCAAGAGACTGTAGTGTTGGCGATTGAGTGGTTATTCTTGAAGTTTAAACGTTACGTATAGGCTACCATGCACCTGCACTTTCATTTAAACGAACAAGATTTCTCAACCTCACAGCTGAGTGATGGAGAATGGAATTTTGAATGAAAAGTGAACGGAGATTATCTGAACAAGCAGAAGAGAAGAGCCCCGTGTTTCCATCTCAAATGCAATCCAACAACACGATGGGACAACTTATCTTTCCATGCTTTATAGCCATAAACGACAGTAAACATGTGTTTATTTAACTCAGAGTTACAGTATATAAATAAGGGGATTTTACATGCACAGCTGAGGACCAGACAGACCCTTGAGGGACAGACATCCCTTATGCATGTGGCATTGTCTAGGATTCATTTCCTATTATATATATTATAAACATCCTCAGGTGACACAGATGGGCCAGACTGCATTCCCCCCTCCCCCCATGGCAATTGTTTTGCAAAACAATGAAAACTACTTTTATGTTATGCATTTAAAACATGTGGCATATACTGTATCATCCAACCGGAAATATTACTAGATACTATTATACTGTTGTCACTTTGTGACTTCTACAGTTTTGCATGCAATCACGTCTCTTTAAAACAAAGCACCAGTCACCAGCAAACAAACAATGTTTCAATTGCATTCAGATCTTATAGAACAGAACTCACCCAACAACACTGAGGAAAAGTCATTTTTGGGAATTCAATTAGGCTATTGTACACAAAATATTGAACTATGATTATACAGTAGAGCAAAAAAAATCCCATCATTACTCATCACCAATGCAAAGTATTAAGTCCAGAGTGTCAATTTATAACTCAGTGTTCAAATGGAACCCAAGTGTAGAATAGTCTATAGTCCACACACGTCTGCCTTGATGGTGATTTAAGGAGGTAAATGGTTATGCGGGCAAATCTATCTATTCATCTTGGGGGTTAGATATAGAGTGAATGGAATGGGTTAGACTTGATATATGCCTTCCTTCTTCCACGTTTGCCAAACAAGAAACTGCAGAAGCAATCGTGCATGCCAAAGGTAGAAGCTTAAAACAACATGAATGCCTTCAAAGGATTAAGATTTAGGGTACATGGGCAGCTTTCGTGTAGTAGTTGGAGGAGCACAGAATGCCTTCTCCAGTTTCAGGAGCAATAAACGTCTGGCTTGACGTGCACCTCCTTGGCTCTGTTATCAGGAACCGAGGAAAGCCTGAACTCTCTTGGCAAAAATAAAATAAAAAATAAAAAAGATAATAATAATAATAAATAAATAAAATAATAATAATAAATAAATAAAATACAGGTCATTATTACTTTATAAAATCTATTTTGTGAGTATTTCTGTTTGCAATCCTCCAAGGTCAGAATCACATTTCAGTTTCAAGTCGTGCATTTATCGGTTCTTTTTTTCCATAAATAAAAAAAAGAATCAACTGGGGCAAGTGATATTACGGTATATTGCAGCCAAACCAAACCGACCTACAGTTTAACTTGCCCAGTCACAGCATATTTACGATAGCACTAAAACAAAAACTACCCATAGTCAAGACTTTCAAAGCTGTAAAACGAGAATAGAACCCAGGTGTTATTATTTGGGGAGTCTTTTTTTTTTTGCCCCCTCCCCAAAGGGACATCAGACACAATCTATCTGCAAAATGTATCATACTTAACGTTTGGAGAGCGCTTTTTACTGCTGACCGCTTCCTTTTTCCACGAGATGGAATGCTCTTGCATGAAAATGTAATACGTAACATTCACATGCAAGGCGCTGAAATAACAGCAGAGTTATGTGCAGTAGTAACAGTAAAAATCACGGCAGACCTTGATGTTCACGAGACATGTCAAAATCTCTCAAGGGTCTAAAATTGTGGCAATACGACATCATACCGTGTTGCTTTTGTTTTTTGAAGCTAATTACAGCTTGATCACGGTGCCAGAGTGTATTGTCTTCAGAACGAAACCCAAGTAGGGCCCTTAATAAGGTTCATGGTCTACTTTAGTTCAGCCCATAAAGAAGCTCTTTCACCACCAACTGAACAATACTGTCTGTGTCCTGTCGCGTGCCTCTCTCTCTCTCTCTCTCTCTCTCTCTCTCTCTCGTTCTTTTTCCTGTGGTGGCCGGCGAGACGACTTGGATCGTGTGTCAGGTGGTTAATCAAAGATTTTTATTTGTCCAAGGAAGAAGCTCACACCAGTGTGCTGCTCATTGGGATCCGGAAAGACGCCCGCTCGCAAGTGCTCCATCTCTCCAGGAACAAGCGCTACACCCTCACCCCGGAGCAACTCAAATGGGACAAGTTCAAGCTCACATACAAGTACAAAGACCTGCCTGTCCATGTCATGTCAAATCCTCGTCCTAGAGTCAGACTTAACGCAGCGGTTTTCAACCTTTTTCAGATCAAGGCCCATTATTTATTCAGCATTTGAGCCACGGACCACCATTCAATGACATTTTACACTGTCAAGAGTTAAAGATATATAACGGGCCCATTTGGTTACCAACTTTCCATTATTTAGCTGGGGACCACCTGGAACCCCCTCAAGGACCACTGGAGGTCCCCGGACCACTGGTTGAAAACCACTGGACTAATGGCTCCAAAATTGATCTATAAAGCAATAAAGTAACATGCAAATAGTACCTGCCCCACCCAGCTGGTACATCCTGCACCAGCTGGGTGGTGCAGGAGTAAAGTTTCTGATACTACTCACCAACGTGGAGATAAGGGATGCATCCGGCTTGAACGGGCGCACCTACGAAACACAATTGGACGTGTTTGCGGCAGGGAAGCTGCTCGGGGAGCTGATCTCTTGCACTGCATTAGTGACGCCTAGTACAGCTTGGTCAGTGTGTTTGTTCAGCAGCGAGAGGGAACTGGGAGGAATAGTGCGTTCCTCCTCATGCATCAAGTCCTCCCGGTGAAACTTCTCACCGTCAGGTGAAACCTCACATGTGACCAACTGTACAGCTTGGCAGTGACAGGGAATTGACCTTATTCAGACCATGGCCATCTTGCCAGCAAGGTACCACCTAGGTGCAACTTCCCATTCACAGCCCATTCATCCAAACAGAAAAGTCCTATCTAATTCTATTAAACAACGTCAAACTCACCGCCTTGCAGCTGTACGGAAAGCTTGAATAATTATCCTCTTTCAATCTGTAAAGTCTTTGTTTCATAAAAATCCACCTTGGACATGTTGTGAGCTACTTCCTATAAAGAAATACTGTGCAAGTGATTCATTTTCAAAGTCTCAAAGTTTGGTAGTGCTCGTTAGATATCACTCAACAACATCCCTGTGTACCACCTGCTTTGAATTTCATGTCATGGGCCCCAAAAATCATATGTATTTGCACATAATGCAGGAGGCAGCAGGAAGTTGCTTTACTGATAGCGAGTGCTTCCAAACTCTGACACTTGCAAGGTATTTCTTGACAGGAAGTAGCTCATAACATGTCTACGGTGGATTTTTATGAAACAAACACTTTGCAGATTGAAAGAGGATAATTCAAGCTTTCCTTACAGCTGAAATGTTGGTAAGTTTGATGTTGATTAATATAATCAGATAGGACCCTTCTGTTTATGAATGGGCTTTCAATGGGAAGTTGCACCTAGGTGGTACCTTGCTGGCAAGATTGCCGTGGTCTGAAAAGGGAGTGTAGTGCCATAATATAATGTCCAAAGGGAAACAAATACATTGGAGAGCAATCATATATTAGCCATTTAGACCCGAGACCCGATTCTAAATGTCTTCTAAATCATGACAGTTTTCTTAAAATCCTAGGTTTCTATGTCAGTCGTTCGGAAACTATTTCATGTCAAGGACCCCAAAAATTATATGTATTTGGCCGCTGACCCCCCCATCTGAAAGTATGTTGTTCCAGGGACTAACCAGAAGCAAAGATTTGAGTTAAAACACTCTGAGAGAATATATATTCAAAGATTTGTACCACATTTTCACGATATTTCAAAAATAGCCGATCTACAAGCTTTGAGCTACAAGCTTCGAGCTTGTAGATCTGCTATTCTTCAAAAGCTAAAGTATAACAAAATGCTTAAAACACCAAAAGGGGTTCCCGCCCAGAATGGAGTATTAGTAATATGCTGATGTTAACAGTATATCAGAACATTTGGTGGAGTTCCCTCTTGCTTCTAATCTAGGGCCTGTCTAATTATTATTATCCATCGTTTTTCTTTCTGAAGATAAATGGTCGTATGCTCCATGATGCTCTCGTTTCTCCGCAGGCTTCTCTCTTTTCCGACAAACTTGATGAATGCCAGTGACACGCGCAAGGGTATCGCCAAAGCCTTCAGCATGTGGAGTGATGTATCGCCTTTCAGCTTCAGAGAGGTGCCAGCTGACCAAGATGCGGACATTAAGATAGGTGGGCACACGGCATGTTCTGTCACAAACAGATGTTCCCCGGTGCATAGTTCTGGGGCCTTCTGCTTTTGTCATTACTTGCTTTTCTGTGTTCATAGGCGAGGCGACCCGTGTGTAACGCCAAACCTGTCAACACTTTGATTTGGCTTTTTTCCCCCTCCCTTCTTTTTTTTTTACTTTTAGTATCTTCACGCTATGGCTAATTTTGATATTCAGTGTTTCATAAAACGATTTTTTTAAAGGAAAAAAAAAATCTCTCGCACATGTCTGACCATGTAGTAAGTAAATCAAGCCCTGTCCATTCCGCTGGGAGACGGCCCCAGGGTCTGGGATTCTTGTTGCTGCATAAATTCTCAGTGCAAGTGAGAAAAATGGTTGCCGTCCTGTGTGTGTGGGGGGGTTTGTTGAAAACGTTTCGTTCCCATAATTCATCGTGTCCCAGTTGTACTGTATGCAAAACAGAATATGGCTGGAGTGAGGATTTCCCCTTCTTGGCTCTGAGATGTATACATGTCTCTCCTTTCTCCCTGTTGGGGGTTCTATCTCAATCTCTCTCAATTCTCTCTCTCTCTCCCGTGCAGGCTTCTATCCCATCAACCACACAGACTGTCTGCAGTCCTACCTGCACCACTGTTTCGACGGCATCACCGGGGAGCTGGCCCACGCGTTCTTTCCCCCGACGGGGGAGATCCACTTCGATGACCACGAGTACTGGGTCCTGGGAAACATGCGTTTCAGCTGGAAGAAAGGCCTGTACCTTTAGCGTCAATCTTTCTTGTTTCATGTGTACTGACCACGACATACACTTGACCCAAGAACACGGTCTTACAGAAAGGGTGTCTGTGAGAGAGGGGGCACACCACAGTGTCCAACATGCAGGCGCAGCAGCAACTGTACTTTCCGAGGCGCCTTAAAAAGTTTGGCTTAAGTACCAAGGGACTTGTGAACTTGTATAAAATCGTTGTATAAATTAAAGTGTCTTAACTGGCTGTATCACAGCGAGTGTGGTACGGTAACACGACTGCTCAGGACTGCAATAGGCTGCAGAGGACAGTAAAAACAGCAGCTAAGATCATCGGCACAGCATTACCTAGTCTCCAAAACATCTACACCACTCGCTGTACGAAAAAAAGGCCAAAACATCATTAAAGACACCAGCCACCCTGCAAATACCCTGTTCCAACTACTCCCTTCTCACACCACCCGTCTCAGTAACAGTTTCTTCCCCCAAGCGGTCAGGCTGCTGAACAGCTGACCTTGAACTGTATTGCACTCTGTTGGTTGGTGTTCTTCTTTGCACTATAGTTGTCTGGTTTTTTTGTGCCGTTTACACTGGTGTATATCTGTTAAGACTTGAGAGTGCTCTGAGCCAAAAGAATTTCATTGTATTTATACTCTGTATTTATACATGTGACAAATAAACCTGGACGAAACATGCAAAGTAATGGATGGCGTCTTTGTGCAGGAGTTTGGCTGACAGACCTGGTCCACGTGGCAGCACATGAGATCGGTCACGTTCTGGGACTCATGCACTCTCTGAACCCCAACGCTATAATGCACCTGAATGCAACTCTGACGGGGCGCAAGATAATCTCACAGGACGAAGTGTGGGGCTTGCACCGACTCTACGGTATGTCAAGAATTTCCATGCGAGATTTAAGACGCTCATCTCTCAAGATGTAAATTTGTTTTCTGCATGATCTTTCTCTCACCCTAGAATGCGCTAGTCTGATTAACACCCATGCGTTAGACTTATAGGAACATTGCGAGTACTGTATAAAACGGCCGTGACTCATTTGGAATGCAAACACAACCTTAGATTAGGAATTTTGGATGGAGAACACGCGGTAGGTCTGGCTGGCGTCGGTTCCACAGTCGCTTCTGAAAGCCAGCGTGGCGTTATTGAATATAGTAAGACACACAAGTCGTCATTAGTGTGTAGCGTGTGTTGTCGAGTCATTCTCAGAAGAGCAGATTATGGGTCCAAAATTTCTGCGAAGCAGTGCAGGGTCGAATGCTACCCTCTGATCCCTCTCTCATCCCTCCCCTCCCTCTTTGCTCCGTATTCTCTCTCTCCTACACAGGATGTTTGGACCGTTTATTTATCTGTCCCGCCTGGGCGAGGAAAGGCTATTGCGACAGCAAGCGCAAGCTCATGCAGAAGCACTGCCCCTCCAGCTGTGACTTTTGTTACGGTAAGACGGAGCAGCAATAGTAGTAGTCCAGAGGAAAAAAAGATTACGCTCCATCATCTGCTGCCGGGAGCCGCTGTGTGTGTATGTGTGTGTGTGAACCGTTTGCCAACAGAGCAACGGGAGCCAGCAGGTCCAGCCATGTGGAGCCGCGATGGGGGCTTTTCAAACATCTGATCCTAAAACCGATTAGCAGCACTTGCCACTGGGGGGAAACTAATTCAGGAAGAGTTATTTAGGCTCCGAAATCTCCGGTGTCCGCAGAGAGGCAATTTGTGTTAAGGCGCAGAGCAAACAACAGAAAACGCAACCGGGCCTCGCAACCTGTCTGGAGCTTTGCACCTGGACGTAAACGCTGCTGAACCCATTAGCAGCGGCGCGTTCAATAAATTAGCGAGTCCGTGTCAGCACTCAACAGCTGTACTCCTTTCATAGAACTTAGCATTAAAAAAAACACATCAGTCCTGAGGTCTCTGGTTGCACAACAGGAAATGGCTCCTCCTAAACCATCACAAGCACATAAGATTGTTGTGGGTTTCTCAGTTTTCTTCTCCCTCCCTTGGTTTGTAACAAGGGACAGTATGGATAGAGAGGCGAGACGATATGATTCCTGGCTCCGGGTAATCTGTTCCTCATTGCTGATTGGGAGACGTTGTTCGGCTGTGGAAAAATTCCTGAGTGACTCCAAACCGCTGGAATTTCAGACTGTGGCTTGAGGGTTAGAGACGCAGAAGGTCAAAATTGGATTTTTGCGGCATTAACGAGAGCGACTGTTATTTTTTTCCCTCCTCCCCCCTTCTATTTTCGAGTACACTTCTCAGCTGACCGCGAGGCTGTGCCTGTGGCGCTTCCTCAGAGATCAGACAGCCAACACTGATAAGACAAACCCACAACACCAGAAGGTCTAAGGTTGGGAGAGTGGGGGGGTGTACAGGAATGTTGACCGTTTGTACGCAATATTAATTGCAGCCAGGTCACCAAAAGTGTGAGGAAAAGTTATTTGACAGTTCTGAAAAGAAAAAAGACCCCCCCCCCCC
>OOFJ01125723.1:0-10328 GCA_900323375.1 Benthosema glaciale | reverse complement strand
CATCTGGGGACCCCCCAAAATAATTCCGGGACCCCCCGAGGGGTCGCGACCCACGGGTTGAGAACCCCTGCTGTACAGCACACTAGTACATGTACTCATATAAATGGATATATCCACCTATGCTATGTGCAACATGTACAGTACTGTCTATCAATACATTTCATACAGAGAATATTTAGCATGGGACAACAAAGAAACCTAACGACTCATCTCGTCATCTTAATCAATCTCTGCCGAGAAAAAATAAATGTACAGTGGAAAATTAGGTTGCAATTGCATGACATGTATGTCATATACGAACACGATCCAAAATGTAACCAATATGGATTTTTGGACAGAATCTGGAGGAGTAATATCAACAAATGTGTTTTACAAAGGTCTGCCTCCTGGTGGCGCTATAAAAGGCAGATGTGGAAAAACGCAGGTCAATGTTTGGTCATTGGCCTCTAGGGAGTGTGCATGCAACGTTTCACGCAGATCGGTGCAGTTATAGGTAAAAAAAAAGGTGCCTCATGGTGGCGCTATAACAGGCCGTTCTGGAATATTTGGGGCAGAGGTTCATCAACGGTCCCGGAGATTAGCCGGTAACAGACGGACAGATGAACGGACAGACACACGGATGGACGGAGTTCAAAACATACTCTCTCCATGCCTTTGGCTGGTGGAGACAAATATGTACGTTTTAACAAAGAAAGAGAGTGCAATAAAGGCCTAGGGCATCATGAAATGTACATGTGTTGTGGATATAATCTCGGTATATTGGTATACCGGTGTCCGGTATACACTTTTTACTTGTGTAACAATGATGTGACAATAAAGTTGATTCTGATTCTATATTGTATATACCAGCAGGATAATTATTATTCTTTCAAAACAATTAACTTCACAATTCTATGTACAACAGATGAATATGTTCAACTTACAGCATGGCTCCCTGTAGCTATACCCTTTCATTTGAACAATGAACACACAAATAGACATGTGAAAATCATGTGCTACCAGTACACTGAATCATGCTTCATTCTGTCTGTCTGCATGTTGTCTGTTCAGCCACACATCTGTTGACCGGCACATCACTCTACAATATCTTGTTGGTGCTCAGTATTGTAGCTACCATGTGTTCGGGGTTACATTTCTATGCCTTCCGGGAGGCATGGGAAAAGGAATGGGATTACATTTCTATGCCTTCCGGGAGCCATGGGAAAAGGAATTCTCACTATAAACTTCTCAACCCGCCCAAGGGGATCCACACCACCCACTGAGTGTTACAGTAGAGCAGCCAACATGTGTGCAAATATTTCTTCTCGTCCTTGTTGGCACACTTCATTTAATATGCATCACCAGGAGAGATGAACAGTTCATCTCTCCTGGTGATGCATATTAAATGAAGTGTGCCAACACGGATGAGAAGAAATATTTGCATATCATGAACAGTAAGATCAAGCAGCGGATAATGAATATTTTTTGCATGCCTCAAGTCTTAATTTTTACAGTCTATTTTGATTCAAACAGTGCCTTCCACCAGAGCTATAGCTGTCTTCCAATAGCGAATGATTGTCGGAGATACAATGATATGAAGGCGAATGCAATCGGAAGATTGTATTCTGTCATGACCTTCTAAAAAAGGCTTGATTTGGACAACTCGGTTGAATTCTCTTACCTTTGTAAGAACACATTACACATTCCCCTTAACTAGGACAAACACTCCAGTTAGACAGGATCCCTACATTCATACTACTGTACTACAGTAGTCCATATTATCCAGGAATGTGTGCACCTAAAACTATTTATTGTGGGTGTGTATGTGTGTATAGCCTTGAGCCCAGGTACTGTACTGTAAAGCCAAGAGCACAAGACAAACACCTGCCAATCAGCTAATCCCTGCCTGGCACCATTCCTATTAGTCACTCCCTGGCTCCGCCCACAACTGGCTCTGTGTGGCAGCAACGACAATATGATTAAAAACGTTTGCAGATACAGCTAAAAACCTATGATGACATGCCCACATTTAGGACGCTAGGGTTTATGTACTTTTTCAGTGGATTCTACCGAAAATCAAGCGATTATTCCCAGTAGGTTACTTATCAAGCCGATGCATGCAAGCTATGCTTGCGGTTTTAGGGTTAGGTTTGAGGGTTTGGGCTAGGGTTAGTAGCCCAGTATGTCAAACATTACTATTTCTAACCCTCCCCCAACGGGACATGCTCGAAACATGGGACTGCTCGAAAAGATCGGCTTGATAAGTAACCTACTGGGAATAATCGCTTGATAACGGTCGAAGCAGGTGACTTTTTTGACATTTCATCCGATTCAGTGAAATACATATTCAGCTCATATATAAATGAACAGTTTGCTGAGACTAAGCAGTTTGCTAATGTTATATAATATAGGGTAGAACTATACACCAAAAAGATCTAACCGCCCCAAGGACATCCTAAACACCTACTGTAGCTGTCAGCTTGTGAAGTGGATGTTTATATTAGCCAGCTTATAAAATAGGCATGGGGGGGAAAAATATATATATTCTCATGAACCCGAAATTCAAGCTCTGTTGCACTGCAGTTAATCGCTTTCAGCACAGCGTCTGTGAGAAATGAAGAATTGTGTTCCACGCCGACACATCCATCTACAAGTTGTCACATTGACTCAGGACTTCGCTGCAGGGCACACTTCCTCCCTCTCAGCAACACCCTCTTTCACATGCGTACAGTTACTCATGTGGTCAAGCCTGCCTGGGACATGCCTGATATTACTACTACTACTACTACTATGGTATTCCGCTGGTAACCACCAAACGTCTCCCCGAGGATGTTTTGCTAAGAAAAAACCTTATAACGGTACTTTAGGAGGAAAAGGGAAACTTGAGATGCTCCACAAGCGTTCCCCGCTATTAGAGGCCTTAGAGACGTCAATAGAGGCCACGGAGAGGTCCTGCTGCCGGGCCGGCCGGCCGGCCTCAGCACTTTTTGTAGAAGTCACCTACTGTATGTCTGCAGTGCCGTCGATACGTATACGCGCAATACGCAATGTGAGCAGGGCAACACGCCAAGGGGGGCAACAAAATGTACCAAAAAGTGACAAGCCGACCCTCAAAATAACAATTTTCTCCGCAGCTCCGCCGCGTAATAAGGAGCGGCCGTGTGTGCGTCGAATGAGATCTGCATGAGGAAACACAGCACTGTCGTCGGGAGGGGGGGCAACGCAAATATCCTACGAGTAGGCCAACCAAATGGTCAGCTACGTGCCTGTATGTCTGCCACATTGGCCACTGCTTCTCAAGAAGTCACCTATGTCTGCTGCCACATGGCCATGCACTGCTTCCAGATCATACTCAAGTACAGTGGTTCCTTATGGGTCTGTAACTCTGAGAGTGACGGGTCCATTTGGTTCCATTTGTACACTCTCAGAGTTAAATTAAAACAGATTTTTACAGCATAAATTGGGGGTCGCAGAGATAGAAACTAACATTAAACATTAACACTAACATTAAAGATGGTTCAAAGCCTAATGCATGTCAAAGTGCTGGGTCCTTAAAATTACACGGGTTGAGAATCACTGCTAGAGCCGTAACAATATTCTCTTATGAGGAGGGGTTCCCTCATGGCATGTCTCTTCAAATGGGGCTCTGCAGGCAAATTAGTGTCAATTTGGGGGTCCTTGACATGAAAAGGTTTGGGAAACCACTCCTCAAGTACACATTGGATGGGGGATAAGGGTTTGGCTGAAGTGGGGATCGCCCATGAAGGTATGAATGAATAAGGCGCAATGGAGGGTATGCGTGTGACATCATCATCATCATATCCCACCTGATTCTCCGTTATCAAGCGATTATTCCCAGTAGGTTGCTCATCAAGCCGATCTTTTCGAGCAGTCCCATGTAGTCTGGCAACATGCCAGGCACGATTGGCATTGATGAGACGAAAACCCGGAAATCTTCTGACAGAAAACAACATGTGTTGCAACGTGCTTGTGGTTATGGTTAGGTTTGGGGTTGGGTTAGAAATAGTAATGTAACGTCTGTCAGCAAGACAGTAGTCGGGCTGAAGACGCTTATCAACTCAGTCGGCTCGCAGCATGACGAGGCGACAGAAAACATCGGCTTGATGAGCAACCTACTGGGAATAATCGCTTGATAATCCCAAACATCGGCTGGAATGTCTCAGTGGCAAATGAAAAACTACTTTCTGGCCTTGACAGCCCATACATCCAAACAGAAAGCTCCTATCTGATTGCCACTCACTTAATGCATGCATACCCTCTAAAGCTAGAACCACCACTGCTAGCTTCCTCGCTCTCATTCAGCATAGCCTCCAGCTAAACAAAACACCAAACATGCACAATGCAAAAAAAAAAGAAGACATTTTGCGGTTTGAGGTTGGGTTCATAATTACAAATAGATGACACATGACTGATTATGTTAGGTGAGTGCCAGAGGGCTCACATACATAGTTTTGTAGGTCAACTCAAACGGATTTTTGGATAAAGCTCTTGTGATATTCAAGTTTTGCGCAACACACGACACAAGCATGTACACACGTGTATAGACAGATGACAGAAACATATACATTCACTTGTGGGTTTTAGGAAGATAAATGCTTTGTTTGTGTGTGTGTGTGTGTGTGGGTGTGTGTGTGTGTGTGTGTGTGTGTGTGCGTGCGTGCGCGTGTGTGCGTGCGTGTAGGCAAACGCACGCAGAAAGACATGGTAGGTGGCTTCTGTCATCAAACTGGTTTTTCTAGCCAAGCATTTGCATTCATGATTGTTCATGAATACCTACAGTATGTAGTGTATCATTTAGCAGTGAGTCATAGCATAGCAGTCCATAGCGATGATCCACCAGTGCTTCTCAACCTTTTCTAGGTCAGGGTCCACAAGGCAGCCATGTACATTTTCATTTTTTTCATTTCCGATCCGATCCCGATACCACAATTTCTGTGTTAGCCGATACCGATACCAAATACCGATACCAGAGAATAATATACAAAAAAGAAAAAGAGATCTTATATGAAGTCCACCAACCGGGAATAGCAGACTCCTCACTAAAATGTTCACTCCAAGGCAAATTCCACATGCCCCAACATTTTATTTAACTGCCATAGTGTCAACCCCTTACCCCTGTGTCGGATCTGTGGTTAGACTGGCATATTCACCATAGTGTCAACCCCTTACCCCTGTGTCGGATCTGTGGTTAGACTGGCATATTTGCCAATACCGATATGACCCGATAATGACAAATAAGGGCCAATACTGATACTTTTCCGATACCGATACAGTATTTGCAGATACCAATATGAACCGATATGACAAATAAGGGCCGATCCTATACAGTACCGGGACATCTCTAACTTTCAGAGAACATTTATAATGATAAATCAATCAATTGTGCTCCGGCTTGGATCAATAGAACTACCGTAGTATACTATAATTACTGAAAACACGGTACTGATGCCTTGGGACGTCAATGGCAGTTAATGTGATCAAAATTAGAGAATATGTGGAGCTAATACGTTCGGGGACGTGCGATGATCATAGACCTATGTGTGTTTTGTGATGATTTCTCAAACTGAATTCAAGTGAATATTATACATACTGTGTGCGTGCGTGCGTGCGTGCGTGAGCCTACAGCGTGCGAGCGCTCTTTTAAGTTATCATGCTATATTTTTCCAACCCCAATTTTGGGTTGGATGTGCATGTCTATAGCTCTCCGCCCTCTACATAGCACACAGGATGCAACACTACATTGGTGTTCATGGCATGCATTGAAAAGCAATATGGCCTATACTGACAGACAGACCATAATTATTTACTACATAATTATTTACTACTTTTTTGCTCATAAAAGTGCAGTGAAACTAGAGCAGCAGCAGGGTGCAATAAAAGAGAACAAATTGCCCACCCACTTGCAGTAGCAATGTCATAAACACGCCAACATCTCAACATTTTGTGCAGACGGTGTGCAGGTCTCTGTGCACTTTATGTGCATATTTCTGAATACATTGCACCTGCCTACGCACCCGTCTAGTCTATAACAGGTGTGCATAAAACATTTCCAATTCCCCATGAGTTTGGGGGAGTGTTCGCATTGAGTGACAGAATTGGTCTGGTGAGGTGTCTGTAATGTTACTATAACAAAACATTATTATAGACCTACATGGTTATTATAATGATATATGCATCTAATATTTTTTAATTAGGAATATATGGCCACATTATTGGCTTGTCTTTCGAGGTGAGATTTAATTGGCTTATTCCTCTCACAAGATTTGGCTTGTTTTTGGAGGTGGGTTGGCTAATTTCTCCCACGCGAACAACACTGACTGCACATCAGCCGTGGCTGCCATGACTAAGCGCCACTTGACTAGATTGCCTGAACTTGTTTTGCTTGGTTGTTTTATTTATCATTCCTCTCTTCCATTTCGTGGGGGCGGTGGCTCAGGGGTAGAGTGACTGTTCGAACCCGAACCCGTGCTCCCCCAGAGTTAGTGTCGATGTGTCCTTGAGCAAGACACTTAACCCCTAATTGCTCCTGATGTGCTGGTAGGTGCCTTGCATAGTTTCCGCTGCCATCAGTGTGTGAATGGGTGAATGTAATGCACAATCTATGTAAAGCGCCTTGGATAAAGGCGCTATATAAATGCACCATTTACTTTTCTTCTTACAGTACTTGTCTACCACCAAGACCCGGACCATGCTTTATAGAACAGCAGAGAACAGAGGAAATGCCACATCCACATCAGTCAGTCTAATTTCAGATGACGCGAATGCTTCAGGCAACTGGAATGTATGCATCATCACACCACAAGGGGGTGACTGGACGGAAGGAGAACGTTATAACCTCAGAACCATTTCGAGTAACGATAAGCAATGTATAGTAGACCTGAATTATGTTGAAAATTAATTCAATGTTATGTTTTATTGTACACTTTAATGCTGATTTGAGGGTTCCTTAATTTGATGTAATGCAACAACAAAATCCTGCGCTATTCTGGGAAGATGATGGACAGAAGTTGGAATGGTTATTTAATTATGAAATATGTAAGACGGAACAGTTTTCTTTTTTTCTTTTTTTTCCTTCTTTTTTTAGAGCCTGGAACAGAAGACAGTGTCAGCTCTTCCAAGTACTGTAGTCCATGTCCGGTCTCCTGTTATGATGATGTGGGGTAACAGGACCAATGTTACATTTTATAATATGTCAGTAATAAATATAGCTATTTGTTAATGTAAACCCAAAACTTCTGAGAGTGAGTATCAGTGACAACAGACTACGAAAAGTGTGGTGGCATCTGGAGAGACAGAGGACGGCCGGAGGGACAGCGACCTGGCGTGGAGAGGGTTGGTCAGCCCAAGCCATACTTCTTCTGTGAGAAGGAACCCAAAAGCTATACAGACTGCTCTGCCGTAAAACCTGCAAGGAGGGTTTAAAATCAGCCTCAGTGCAACTCGAGAGGCTGTAACTCGAGGCATACCGAAGGTGTTCAGCGGCAGCAACGACGCAACGAACAGAAGGGCAACTTCTGCTCAGACAAAGTATAGGAGCCAGGCCCGGAAACAACACCCACAGTGCCTGGAGCCTCCTAGTATCTCATCAGCCATCTTCCCCCATCTTGTGCCCAAGAGACAGTGGGCGCTGTAGTGTAGCATGCCACTTGGATTGGTCAGGTCGCCTGGAGGAGGGTGTCTGTTGCAAGACCCGAAACACCCAAAGATTCCAGGAAACAGCACTGATGATGTGTCCAAGTTTGTGCATCAGTACATTTGTTAAGGTATGTAATCTGCCAGCTCATTGGCCTTGTGGTTAGTGTCCGCCCTGAGACTGGGAGGTCGGGGGTTCGATCCCTGGCCGGGTCATGCCAAAGACTTTAAAAATGGGACCCAACTAATGCCTCCCTGCTTTGGCACTCAGCACAAAGGGGTGGATTGGGGGTAAATCCCTACGACGTACTAGCGTCATGTCCAGGGTGTGTACTTGTACATCAAGCTGCCTCTACAGAAACAGGAGATGTTCCTCATGGCTCGGAAAGGCTTACTTACTTACATGTAATCTGACATGTTGACAATTGCTTGTGAACTGGCATGTCGGTTCTTTGTCATTGCAAAATCAAAGTAAAAGTGTCCTGTATTGCCGCATACAGCAAAATTGACATGTATGATTAATCATTGCTACATTAAGAAACATAAAAATTATATAAAGTGTTTTAAAAACAAAAGTGTTCTGTAAGTCCATATGAGCTGGGCTTCCTCCTTGGAAGCATGACACAAAAAAATATAAATTGCGTGGCACAGAGCTCTGCGAAGCCCTCAACACTGAACATAAGAATGCATGATGAGAACCCACGCTGTGTTGCGTGAAAGGCCATTGTTTGAACTTTGAACTGGACTTTCAACACCTTTCAACAGCCAAGTGACTGCCGTACCGCAACGGATCCACTGTACCGTTCCACTACCATTTCTTTACCACTATATCTCCCCACCCCCACCCCCATCTGCTCTGATCATCGTTCTATTCTTTTTCTTTCTATTCTTCCCATGCTGTCTGTAATCACAGACTCCATCCTGCTATTTCTGGGTACATCTGTTTTGTTATTTTTACGTGGCTCGTTGCAATTCAACATTTATCCACAATACACAGTACTGTATCATTACAACAGAGAGGTAGGCTACTTGTAAGCTGCAGGGATGTGAGGAGAACTCTATCACAGGTAAAATGCAGGGATGTGAGGAGAACTCTATCTATCACGAGTAAAATGCAGGGATGTGAGAAGAACTCTATCTATCACAAGTAAAATGCAGGGACCGAAGGCCATATCTGTCTGTGTGCAGTGAAAAGGGGAGGGGACGTTTTTCGCATCACAGCAAGGAGGCTTTTTCCAAAGGAAAGCATGGTGCATAACATAGTATCATAGAAATACATTGAAAAAATGTGGTGTGTTGGATTTCCTATGGCATGCATTCTTATTTGTAGATAGAGAGGAAGCAATGCATGACTGATGTGCTAGTTAAAGAAGAGACACAGAGAAACTATCTGCGCCGTTTGGTAATTAGTGTGGAAAGTCTAAAAGCCTGACTAGAATAGAATAGAATAGAATATTCCTGAAGGGAATTGGTCACAAAACAGTTAAAACGTTAAAACCGCAATACACACAACATAAGGAAGAATATCTATATCCACAAAGCTGTAATTTGGAGGTCGAAGCCAACACAATATACTTCTAGACCTTTGACAAGGCATCTAAGGAATCTAGTGGAGATGCATTTTCGACCTAAGGATCATAAGTTATAGCCCAAAAATACAAAGTTGCTTGTTATAGTGCATTCATGAGGACATTTTTAAACCTGAGTAGTAGCAGCTAAGACTGGACCTATAATCTGACATGTTTGGTCAAAATAAGTCTTCAGTCTCTAGACTAGAACGGAACAAATGGCTGAATGAACTGAGATGATATACAGTATGCTGAAAATCCTCACATGCATATTGCACCACTGTTTGTGTGCGTACGTGCGTGTGTGCGTCATATGCAATATCCCATTAACATGTATTCAAGAGAAACAGATGTGTGTGCGTGCGTGCATGTGTGTGTGTGTTTGTGTGTGTGTGTGTGTGCGTGTGTGTGCGTGTGTGTGTGCGCGTGCGTGCATGTGCGCGAAGCATCTAGCTCGTAAGTGGTTTCATTGCTCCAGAAAGTGCAAGCATGGGTCATTTTGACATCCATGTTTTCCTGTTAAAACACTAGACTGAGAGGTCATTTGGACCGTTTTTTTGATATTTTAAAGTTGATTATCTTTGCCCATGAAGCTCTCAGAAGGTTCTCCTTCCATGACCATCATCATCATCCATCATCATTCTATCATCTCAGAACCTTTTGACATCTGAAAACATTTTCTAAATGTGAGTTTAAGCACATGCTAATTCTGCCCCTTTTTTCAGTCATGCTAGTGTTAACTTCTCCGTTAACTTCATCTCCATGGAGAATGATAGAGATCCAGCAACAAAGAGGAATGGAGGGATCTGAACACTAGGGCGGTTGAGGGATCTGAACACTAGGGCGGATCTGAACACTAGGGCGGTTGAGGGATCTGAACACTAGGGCGGTTGAGGGATCTGAACACTAGGGCGGATCTGAACACTAGGGTGGTTGAGGGATCTGAACACTAGGGCGGTTGAGGGATCTGAACACTAGGGCGGTTGAGGGATCTGAACACTAGGGCGGTTGAGGGATCTGAACACTAGGGCAGTTGAGGGATCTGAACACTAGGGTGGTTGAGGGATCTGAACACTAGGGTGGTTGAGGGATCTGAACACTAGGGCGGTTGAGGGATCTGAACACTAG
>OOFJ01125710.1:0-10081 GCA_900323375.1 Benthosema glaciale | reverse complement strand
AACGGATAAGCGGTTGAAGATGGATAGATGGATGGATGGTTGATCCATACTGGTTCTATTCTATGCTTCTATTCTATGCTTCTATTCTATGCTTCTATTCTATGCTTCTATTCAATGCGCCTTATAATCCGATGCGCCGGATGAAAACAGTTAATTGAATGCCATTAATTGAAGGTGCGCCTTATAGTCCGGAAAATACGGTAATATGTTTTGCAGGGACGTGCATGCATAGACATCAAAGGGGGCTTGAGCCCCTGCCCCTAAATAATGCAAATGCCCCCTTTTTCCATGCCAGCAGCATGTGAGAATTATGCCTCGTTTCAAACTCTCCTGAACTTGAACGACATTTTTGCGTTGAAAGAATTTCGTACGCCGCATCTTCAGTATAGCTAAAGAGCGCTGCGATGCGTTGAGTTCTTGTAGATCCGCTGTTTTCGACATTTTTGGTCAATGTGTTTTAGGGAATTTCAGCCCCTGTCTCTAAAACATTCTGTGCACGTCCTTGATGTTTTGTATTAAATTCTATATTAAAATTACCTAATGTGTAGGTTGTGTTGGTGGAAAGCGGGCCTTGGGGGGCTCCCAACAAAAGTCCCCTTCATGCCCATCATCAGCACTGATGTCAGAGTCAGACACAACAGCAACCAACTGTGTCAGTCAAATGCACACACTATACTGTAGATTTCCAACATGCACAGTCGGGAACCACGTAACATGAACCGATGTTGCAGACACAACAGGAACCGTTCAACGTGAATGTCAGACACAACAGAAGTGGCCCCCAGGGGGCCGTGTAAAATGCATCATGAATAACGGTGATTTGTGCATGTTGTCCCCTGGGGTGCCTCTGGTACACCCGTATGGGCATATTGGTCAGAACGGCGCTGTGATGGGGTGGGGTGTAGTTTTATTTTTTATTTTTTTTAGGTTTTAATTACACCCAGAAAACCTGCACTTTGAACATTCAGTGGATTTTCTGTGGTCTGAAGTTCCTTTCGGGGTTTGGAAGGCTTTTGAGCTACAATGAAAACAGGCAAAACAGTGAAAACAGTGACATCTGCTGGCAAATCCCATTGACATACATGGGATTTGCACGTTGTGACATCACAAAGAGCACGAATATGACAGCACCTGTTTGAGCCAGAAAAATCCAGACCACAAAAAATCTACTGAATGTGAAAAGTTCAGTTTTTTTGGGTGCAATTGAGCCCAGAAAACCTAAAAAAGAAAAATTACAAAAAGTTATTTTTAATGTCACAATCCCTATAAGAAGTGGACAAAAACATACAATATTGAACAGCGATGTACAGGAATAGAAGTGAAGTGAAGTAAAAGTCAAATTGTACGTACTGTAAGTGCATTTCTTGAGTAAATGTACATGTAGTTGCTTTCCACGGATGCCTGCAATGAAGACCGGCGGAGAAGACAGGAAAAGGGTGTCAACAGTTTTTAGTTGATTAATAACTTTGAGAACAAAAAAAGAGGCTTGAGTCGCGTACTGAAAAACAAATCGATGCTCTGATCACTTTGATGCGACAGATAAAACGTCCTCAAGCAACACCATAGTACTCCAGTTTGACATGTATTTGACACTTTTCTTTAATGAGAAAAGAAAAAAGAAACTTGCACACACACGATAGCACAGGCGGACACTTTGATGACGTTTGATCACACACAACATCTTATAAAAAGGGAATGAATTTCTGTTTGACTTTGACCTAAATTATTCGATGTCCACGTCACACTCTTCTGGTAAGGGAGTAACAGTTCATCAAACTAAATTATGAATTTTAATTAAAAAAAAACACACAAAAAAAAAGAAACTATTTTGTGTGGAATTTAAATTTCAAGGGCTCTCATCATACACCATCATGCATCATTCATCACATTCCGGGTAAATCACTTTTGGCTTCCTCACTTTTTAAACCCTCAAATCGTCGCTATAGGGTACACACAGACACACAAAGCTGGGCATAAGAGGGGTTAGCGCCCCTCAAAAAAGGAAACATAGTGTGCACTCGGGTGGCGCAGTGGTACCAGCCCACCACTGCAGTGCAGAATCTAGGGTTTAGAATCCACCATGGTGCAGTCAATCACCCGCTTTGTAGAGTATATACAACTACTATTATTAACCCATATGTTTTGGGGAGCTAAGGCGGGCGGGGAGGGTGATATTTGTCACTGCACATATTCCTACGGACATGGTCTGGGGCAGCCATAGACATGATGCCTCTTCTGGCTCTGGGGTTGTGTTCTATAGGGAGGGGGCAAAGCTTTTCCCAGATTCCTCGCGAAGCATTGCGGAAGGTGAGTCACAGAGGGGTCTGACAAGTCCCGGAAAAGATGTGCTGCGATGTATGTATTGCGAAGACAATAACACAAACCAATAGCTAAATGGTAAATGTATAATGACTTTATCCTATAGGCACTTTACATTCACACACAAAATGGTGGAGGAGATCACGCAAGGCAACAACCTTGCTCAAGGGGATCAGTTAAGGGGTTTAGGGCTCAGTGAGGCCAGGATTGAGCCGAGAACCATCCGGTTGCGGTTGCCAAGTGGCCACTCACTGCCACGGAACAAACTCACAGTGTTTCCCACCATGACGTGTTGAGTTTTAAAAGTAACTATAAGTTCCCGAAAGCTGTCAAATGTTTTAGAAAAAGCGAAGAAAGAAAGAAAGAAAGAAAGAAAGAAAGAAAGAAAGAAAGAAAGAAAGAAAGAAAGAAAGAAAGAAAGAAAGAAAGAAAGAAAGAAAGAAAGTTCAACAGCAGATTTTCAATGCCAAGTTGAAAGTGCCACCACTATGAGCAATGAGGCTAATATGTATTTGATCAAACCACTATGGTCTGGTTGAGTGTATATTGGTGCTTTTATAGACATTTTTGTTTTAGTCACAAAAGTATTCAAACAGACCAAAAAAGTTTGTTTCCCCTTGAACTCCCCTTGCAATGCCTGTGTTGTTTGTTCTGTGTCTCCATGGTCCGTGTGGCACACACCTACACTGCATAAATGAGGTTTAGAATGCTGCGTACTGAAAGCACAGTGTGTCAACATACATCTCATGCCATGCCATGGGTCCATGGGAAATTCAAACCAATACGCCCACTGATCTTCAAGAGGTGTAATGTCCAAATATTGATCGCAATAAAAGGGTGTCATTAAGAACAAACGTCTCCTTAGCATCGGTTATATAGTCACCTCTCATGAGGACGCGCGCATAACAAAACCAAAGTGGAAAGTTGAAAGATGCATATCGCGGTGGATTTCTCACATGTCCGTGGCCAAAGCCTTATCGTGACGACAACAACAAAGTGAACAAATAGATGAACTCATGCATAAATGCAGGAGGGGGGGTCTAAATATGCACATAAATCAGTCTGGGTGACAAGAGGTGGTCGGATACAGAGCATTGCCCTATGCTGTTAGGCAGGGCACCCCTGCTGGCCCTCGGAAAGCAAAAACCCCAGGACCCCGCATGCAATCAAAATGCACTTAAGGCTCGGTCCCTGCACGCTCCGCTCCTTCCTGTGTGTTTGTGTTACGTGTCGGTAAAGGCGCCTCCGCATCCGGACAGCCAGCACGCCGCCGTGTTGAACCGAGGCGGTCGTGTCTCTCGGACTGACAGTTCGGTTTATATGCAGGACACAAAAACATAGCCTTGCACCTGGGGAGCGAGCTGGCCCACGGAAGCTGAAAAGGAAAAAAAAGTTCAGACTCACTCAACTACAGCTCGATGAACACGCGGGGGCCATGTTGTGGCGAGATTGGAACTCGGCGGGGCACAATATGTATACACGTCCATGCACATGTAAGTGGAGGCCTCGCCTTGATGAAAACATGGCGGTTAAAGGAAACAAACTCCCCGTCTCCTCGTCGCATACAGCCACAGGAGAGGACGTTGTCGCTGTCGGCGCCGACACCTTATACCCGTGTATCGTTGCTGTCGTGCAGAAACCTCTTGGCTCCATATTGTGATTTTGCTACATCTGGATTTGAATCCTGAAAAAGTAACAGTTTTGGAGTCAAGAGGTCTTGTTAACAGTGGGCCATTGGTTAAATATTCATAAACCCCAGAGACGGATATAATCAATTTAATCCTGGCATTGTGGAAGCCCTGTTTTGGTTTTTGATGCAGTTGAAAATGTCACAATCTTTTTAGGATCTATTCTAAATCCTTCTGCAAGCTTGTCCAAGCTTTACATAGATTGTGCATCACATTCACCCATTCATACACAGATGGCAGAGGAAACCATGCAAGGCACCAACCTGCTCATCTTGAGCAATTAGGGGTCAGTCAGTGTCTTGCTCAAGGACACTTCGACACGAACTCAGCGGGACCCCGGGATCGAACTGGGACACTTCCGGGTTGCCAACCAGCAACTCTACCCCTGAGCCACTGCCGCCCCATAAATAGGGCATCATTTATTAATTTCAAAAATGTACAATAAAAATTAAATATGGAGATACAAGGTTTCTGCCTGACGGCGACAACTTGTTAGGATGGAAAAGGGAGGGAGCTCTCTTCTGAAACGCCACGGGGGTAATGATGTCAAAACAGGCCAGATTGATGTGTGAAGGAGGGCTGACAACGAGCACTGTACGAAGGACGCGGGACCTTGGGCTCTGTCGCCAAAGACGACAACAAGGACTGTCATGGCGGTGAAAACAGGAACAAACTTAATTATTTGGGAAAGTGGCTGCTAGGCCCCCCGCCAGCACTTCCCACCAACTAACGCCCGCGGCGGAGTGGGACGGCGAAGGCGGCGCCCCCGTTTCGTTCCACAGGCATAATGCGCTTTCAGAACGATGCGTCTAAAATGGGGGTCACTTTACATGGTGTTTAGTCATTATACCCAACTCACATGGTCTCAATTTACAATTGAGCAGTTGAGACGACAAATAATAGTCCACACTATTGATGATCCATAATGTATAGATGATGGATATGGGGTCAGGACAACTAGGCCTTTTCGGGGAGGAGTCAGATTAAAATATGGACTTAAGACTGTTATTCGTCTCAACTGCTCAATTTACAAATTAGGCATTTAGAAGACGCTAATTAATCCAGAGTGACTTACATAAGCATGAACAAAAGAAAAAAGCATGGCAATACATACAGTACATACAAGGTAGTTAATGTGAAACATACATAAGCTAAGAATGTAACAGTGTAACAAACTATACAGGCTAATTTTACTATGCATGTCCATATATACTATATAGTGCTATGTTTACATGAAATGCTATGGGTCTACAAAACTGCTATCTGAGTCTATATAAAAAGCTATCTAAGCTACATAAGTCGAGCAGTTGCAAGTCCTACTGCAGGTGCTATGGGCCAAGATGGAGTCTGAAGAGGCATTTTCAGACTGTGGCGGAAGATTGGGAGCGAATCTGCAGTTCTGATTGCGATGGGAAGTGCATTCCATAGTTTTGGGGTCAGAAGGGAGAAGAGTTTGGGGCGTGTGGAGCGCTGGCCAGGTGTTTTTATACATTCCACCACACACACATGGTTTATATAATTATTTATGTTGGAAATAAATTATTTGTGACTTATTGTATCATATTTACACAATGTGAAGGGTATTCAATTAAATTCAAACTTTATTCAAGACACTGACAGGACAGGGGGGTCCATATAGGGCAGAACACATACAACATAAAAACACAAAAGTAAACAAATATGAAGTTACAATTGACAAAAACGTTTCTTATAACTTTTTTTTTAAACTACTAGGGATGGTAGAACCCCTTGGCCAATAGAGGACCACCATTCTTGGTGATGTAACTAAGGCCTCGAACAGTTATGTAGATATGAACGTCAATTAACAATGACTGCACTGAATATTTATTGACCAAAATGTGACGAGAGTGAAAATTATTAGCATAATTATTGGACACTGTTGTTAAAGTTGTTAAACTCTCACGTCATTCCTCTCTACATACTCTCACACTATAGGGTAGTATAGGCCTAATGTGTTCCTCATCCCCCAGACAGAAATACCAGGAAACTGGGTTAGCTTTCGTAATGACCAAAAATACCAATATAGCAATTGGCATTAATTGGGTTGGCAAGATTATGGAGGCTTTAAGTGTTATGCTAAAATGCAATTATGCAAAAGATTATTATTAACATATTTTGTCACTAGACAAACATAAATCTCAGAGTGATGAGTGAGTGTTGTGTGCCCAAAGTTAGCATTCACTCCTGCATAAGCCTACAGGATTGTAGGCTGTACACGCATGTACATACATGTCCAGCACAGTCGAATTACAATCGGAACAACTTTTTTTTTACTTTTATGTTTACTTTCTTTACCAGGGAGGCTGAGCAAGGGTGGTTATTTTCAGCCACGGCCTGCACACTGAAACACACATTAAAACCTCGGAACTGACCAGTACAACCACAACAGTGTTGTTGGCCACTGAACAGTAGAAGTATTAATGCTATTTGAAATAGTCTGTATAGCAGTGGGGATTCAGTGCCCCTTGCACAAGGGCACTTCAGCAGTGTTAAGGGACGGGTAGCCTCGGAAACCCAGACTTTTATTTCCAGGGAGGAAAAGAAAAGTCTGGGTCCGACGGCGCCTATTTTTGGCATAGATTTGTGCTGTGCATCCCTCACTCTTTGCTGATTTCTGATCGCCTATAGACCTTATTAAATCGACGCAGACACGCACACACGTATGTACACACACTCCTCTCTCTCTCTCTCTGTCGCTCTAATGAATTAGTATAATGTCGCGCAGGTGCCTGTAGTTTCTCCCGGCGGATCCCGCCGGCAACTCCCTATGCCAGAAAAAAGCTGTGTTGGGATCCAGTCTATAGGGGACGGGAGCTTGCCAATCACTTCCCCACCCAGAATTGACCTGCCGCTCTGGGGAATCGATCCATGCATGCAGGAACCTTCTGGTAATAAATCAGTGTGCTTCCCTAACCTCTAAGTGGGATGTTTGTTCGCACAAAATCACAATCAAAGAAAACACTGGAAAACATCAATGTATACGTTTGTACAAACAAGTCTGCTATTATGTTTGTGTCCTATACAGTAGTTTGTGCTTGTGTTAAGCATTCTCCACCTATATGCAAACACAATGACAACACAGCCCACGTCGTCTAGGCCTACTGTAGCTGGCAAGCAGGAACGTACGTGTCCCCAGTGCTGCAGTGAAACACACTCAACATGGATTCTCTCTCGTGCACCGGCGGAGTTGATAAAACCCACTTACATTTATTTGAAACTACAGCCTGCTTTATTATGAAAGATAGAGCAGCGGAGCTCCACACAAATCAAAGACGACAGATTCATTCTGTTTGTTGTCTGCTATACAAACCCTATCATTTGCTGGTGGCACATTCCAGAAGAATGCAACGACACATGAAATGCATCCTGCGTAAGCTTGAAGTACACAGTGCGTGGCTGTGGATCGAGGGGAGGAGGATCAGGAGGCTGAATGCATACCTAGAGGGTAGTACCCCGCCTGCCTCCCTCCCTATCCTATCCTTTGCTATGATAACATATCTGTCTGGGGAAACCTCATATGTCCCAAACTGTTCAGGATTCAGACGTATACAAGCTCAAAACCCGCAGTGTGGATCTGCTAATGTTGATGCTTTTGCCTGACACTGTAGTATGATCAAGTTAGGCTATAGGGCATTCATTTACGAGAACACAGTAAAAAGTTTTAGAATATGGAGATAAGAGGTTTTTCCGCCCGACAGCGACTATTAGGTGTGTTGAGCATCAGACTCATCCGTCCTCATCACACCACAAAGCCACTTGGACAGTCCTTTGTGCCAGTATAGCAGAGTCAGGCTCCACAACCCAGCTTGTCCCCCGTGTGAGAACTTAAGACCGGCGCTGTCTGTTATTACTGACTATTGACTGCTGACTGCAGACTGCTGACTCCTCCATGGACTCTGGTCCTATAGGATGTGCAGTGCCAAGCAGAGTCCGGTATAATGGATAGGATAACTGTTGAGTGATACATTATTTCTCTTTCATCTATTCATAGTTGATAGACTACATATCCATATTGTTGATTGACTGTATCTTCTTTCTATATGTTCACTGTTTAGACTGTTGATGGATTGTAGATGGTATTAATCCATGTACAATATATTCATTCATATAGTCACTGTGGTTAGACAGTAGATAATCCTTCATACACCCATTGTTAGACTGGTGATATACTGATCATTGCAGTTAGTCAAAGTCAACCATTCAGTCCCACGCTAAAGAAAGAAGACATCAGTAGGCCTAATGCGACTGCAAGTTGAGCTGTAGCGTCCTGACTGAGCGGAAGGCTTTGAATGGGATTTTATGGGATTTCTATGCGGCATGTATTGAATTGTTGTGGTCACTAGTGGCAATTCACCCTTCTACCAACACAGAATTTAACAAACAGCTGGGTTGAAGGTTGAATTATTCGTTAATGTTCATGTTGCACATGATTATATTATTTCGACTTTATATGTGTATTGTTTGATGCTTGATTGAGTAATAGTAGACTAATGTGTGACACTTCAAAATGTGTACATGAAATTTAACATCTCTGGACATTTGGGAATTAACTCGTTAAATTGTGGAATCAGGTGTGGTAGTCCGGTGCGAGGGGCTTGGCGTATATAAGTAAGGAGACCTGCCACTCTGTAGGACTATGGCAAATCTGTCCACAACGTGATCACTGGTTGCCTGTGTAAAAAAGGTAAGTAAAAATAAATAATAATAAAAAGTTCTCTGCATCAACGTCTCTCTGGCAATTTGTCAGTCATTGTCCAGGTTTTGTCTGTTTTTTCTACCTGTGCCTTTCGGCAAACACTACCCCCACACTGGGTAGTGTGACAGTCACGTACATGTTGCTTGTTACTGGAGGGTTCACCGTTTTCACTGGTAATAAGAACACAGGCTTTCACACACAACGGCTACAACTACTTATTTTTCGTCACCTATACGATTAAAGATGATGCTTGGTGGTGAAAACGGTGGCGGTGGCTCAGCTGGGGCTGAGTGTCTGGAGGATGGTAACCGCAAGGTTGCCAGTTCGAACCCATGGGCTCCCCCGCAGAGTTAGTGTCGATGTGTCCTTGAGCAAGACACTTAACCCCTAAATGCTCCCGATGTGCTATAGTTGGTACCTTGCATGGTTTACGCTGCCATCAGTGTTATGAATGGGTGAATGTAATGCACAATCTATGTAAAGCGCGTTGGATAAAGGTGCTATATAAATGCACCATTTACCATTTAATTCCATACTTCCGTACTGATATCTTATACAGCAACATTGACCGCCTCCTCTGACAAGGGGCAATTACTGGAAACACATAACTCCCAAATGATATTGCCTACTGCAGGCTGCCAACATCATCCAAGTAATTAGATGTGTATGTAACACTCTCCGTAACAATGTCCCAAGTTATATTGGGATATTTGTCTTGCTCCCTGAAGGATGTGCACATTTGCTATTATCACGGCTACTGTAATATTTAGAGACCCGGAGGACATCCCTCGATACTTTTAGATGGCTTACATAATCAAATTACTTAGGCACCGTTTGCCCTGTGAGCCTTGACTTGATACAGTGCAAGTGGTTTTTAATTTCGGTGGGCCGGGCCTGCGAGACAGATCGAGCCTCGCACCAGGTTTGATTGGTGGAGTGCTCTTTAATTGGTTTAAACTTTGCTCCGGCGGGCCCAGGGATCTTCGCGCTTAATTTCAGCAAAAGGTCACTATCAATAAATCGCGGTGCGAGTGAAATCAGGGGGAGGGGTGCCGGGAGCAGGGAGGGAATGTGGAGCACAGCTATTACAGCGCTCCCAACTCTTCTCCATCTGTCTGACCACCCGGAGGGTGTGGGGAAGGGGGGGCTGTGACCCCCGATAGCACAACACACCCAACAGGGGATCCCGGAGAAGATTAGAATTTCGAGCCGCGGCCCACCTTCTTGTCAGGGTGTTTATTGCCCACGACCTCGGCGAGATGAGGTCACATTTTCATATTATCCCAAACCAACTCCGTGGGCACAATTGGTAGCAATATATTCAACAAGGCCATAATGAAATGGCCGAGAGGAGCCG
>OOFJ01125674.1:0-13891 GCA_900323375.1 Benthosema glaciale | reverse complement strand
GCGTACACTTCAACTTCATTGTGCGACGGCGGTAACGCACGTCCAAAATAGCCGCTCTACAAGCTTGTAGATCTGCTATAATTCTGTGTGTGTGCACTGTGCACGTCTGCAGCGCACCGCGCTCAATAAAGAAAGATTTTTGACTCTAAAAATGGAACCCAATTCCTCCCTGCGACATACAATACGATACAATAGACTTTATTGATCCCTCATGGGGAAATTCATAGTTCTCACAAAAACCCAGACAATAAGGGACGAACAGTAACAACAAACACAGAAAACAGTAACAACACACACCAAACACGTCACTAAAAGACTAAAAACTGAATGTATCACTTCCTAAAATAATAAAACTCATTGCCTGCTAATAATTCATTGCGAGTAATAAAGTGTACAGCAGAACTAAAGTGCACGGTACATCCTTGCCACTGCAAGGCTAGCATTGCCTATGCTTTGATGGCAGCCGGCACGAAGGAGCCACCAAACCTATCAGTCTTGATTTGGGGGAGAGTGAGTCTCTGGCTAAACACACTTCTCCTCTGGCTCAGACATACCAGCGTCATGTCCAGGCGGTGTACTTGTACCGCCGATAACACGTACGTGTGTGCGTGCGTGCGTGTGTACATGCGTGCGTGTGTGTGTATGTATGTGTGTATGTGCAACCTGCACTGATGACTCACTGACTCATTAATTAACTTAACCTAACCATAACCCATAATAATGAATTATTCTTCTGTGATGAGACATAGTTCAGTAAAGTGATCACTGTGTGTTGAGCCGAGTTTCTTTTGATGTATCTGAGCAATGTATCTGAACACTCAACCACCACTGACACTAACTACCATCAACCACCTCTTAACTACATCTAGCTTTTATGCTTTAGTGATACCGGTTTTGCTCTTGGTCCTTGGTTGTTTCTTGTCTTGTCTGCATTTTCATGACAAATACGGTACTGATACTGTATTATCTGTTGGTGTACTATGGATCTCTTTTTAGCATTACTATTAGTATCTTGCTACTCATAGCGGTATCTCCTTTTTTCCTTCTTTTTCCAACGGCTTGCCTTTGTCAGTGGGGTCAGTTGATTTGGGTTGGTCGTTGGGTTGTTCACTCGGTTGCTTGATCTCTCATTTGGTTTATCATTATCGACCTCTTCACTGTCATTATCCACAACTTGCTCCTATTATCTTCCTCTTATCTCCCATTAACTATATTAACTACCTCTTCACTGCAATGAACCACCTTTCAAGTACATCGAATGACACATTTGTGAAGTGAAATGATGCTTGCCGAAAACATCCGCCCACCACCACTTTTAGCATAATATGAGACATTCATCTCTCAAGTCGAGAACCCACTTGAAACTATCACGACTTTGACCCATCACCACTCCAAATTGATTAAGAGCGGGAGAGATAAACATCAATCACTGGAAGGTTACATATGATGATAATGAACCCTCTTAACATGGAATACGTTGACAATGAAGAGGCCAGAGGCCGTCACAACAATCATGTATGTCTGTGCAAATTGTCCTTGAATTTTGATTGGATCTGTGCTGCTGTTGTCTGTGTGATTGATGGGTAGAGTGATGTTATGGTTCCCACCACATGGTAGATTGTGTGTTATAAATTCATGACTTTAAATTTAAAGTATTCACGGTGTCTCTCTGGTTTACAGTACCATGAATGTATTTCCTTGATAATGCAATGGGAAAGGGCTAGAGGGCACGAGGCATTTTTTCCATTATAAATGTGACTCATTGTATCTCTCCTAACATGTCCTATGTCCCATTCCACGCACCAATGCTTCTCATTTCATATTGAGAACAGCTAGTGGCAGACAACCCATTCAACACATAGTGAAGTACTGGTGATCATGTGTGTTCAGGATGATCCAATACGGTCGCTCACTCACACTCTGACCCTGCAGACTGCAGTGTATAAAATATGTATTCTTCTCTTTAGCTGTACGTTTTCAACCATGACCCCAGTTCGAGGCAAGGACACAAAGGATGTGAATGTACAGTTAGAGAGAAACACCTTGGCATGAGATATTACATGTGGCAGTGCAATTTCCATCTCCTTCAGGAGCAGACCATCTATTCCTGCATTTAATTTTCACTTATGATTGAAAAAGATTGGTCACACTTGGCTGGCATTGTGACTCCTGTCAGAATAGCTTCAGTAGATTTGTCACCTTCCTGTAAATATGCAGTAAATAAAGAGCAGTCACTATAAACACTATCTGCCTCACTATGCAGCCTCATGTTTTAAAATGCTGTTGGATGGTTGGTGTGTATAATAATGAAACCTCATAACACATCAATTCACTTCATTCTTTACATTAAGGAGTGTTCTTAACATGCTCAAAGCTAGGGATGCACCGATATAGAAATGATACCGATACCGATGTTTAAAATAACAATTTAGCCGATAGCCAATACTGATACCAATATATGTTTATTTATTTTTTGTTGTTTTTTTCCCCTCCTTTTGTGCTTTTTTGAAACAAATACATCTTCAATAAAGAAATAAATGTTCAGAATCTACAGCTTGGTAGACTACAGATAACCAACACACCAACATAGCCAATGCAAAATGTATGCTTATCACCAACAGATAAACATCGGCTACTGCCATTGGTTAATGTCAGTTTTATTAGCCGATACCGATATTGACCGGTAACAGTAATATCGGCCGATACGATTATGTGGCCGATACATCACTACTCAAAACTAGTGAATACAACAGGTAGTTCCGACAAAGCAATATGATTAGTTGAAAATTTAAATAGCTATCTACAGTACCTGTGCGCCAAACGAACATGACAGCACACCTAATAAAAATGTATAAATCCGCTGGGCTGATCAGAAGGAGTCTCGCAGAGCAGAGCCGGCCAAGTGGCTAGGATAGCAGTTTGCATCGGAAGTTTGTCGCCGTAGTAGCAAACTCTGGAATTGAATTGGAAATGAATGAATTTCTATTGAATATCTTAAATACAATGAGATTGAGCTAACAGTTAAACATGGAGTGCTGTGATTCCACCAGTTCATTAAGTTCACCTGGTTTCCACCTTAGCACCACCCACTGTAACATAAGCCTCGCCCACATTTGTTGTTGTATGATAATGTAGTAGGGCTTAGGGGAGATGTTAGGGTTATGATGTCACTAAAGTGGTGTATTTCTAGCATTTTGACTCAAAGACTTTCAGCTTTCAGGAAGAAACAAAAAATACACAGGGAAGACATATTTGAATATTATAACCACACCTGGGTGTCTATTAGAGTAATGTTAACTCCATAGACACATACAAAACAGAAAAAGTTCCAAAATCATGGCACTCCATCTTTAAGTTTTGAGAAATGTTGTGTAGCGTGGCTGAGTAAACAAGGACTCTGTCTCTGCCAGACGTGTCCCATGCATTTCCAGGATAACAGAGATTGCAGAAAGGTTTTGGTTTTGAGAGAGAAATGAGAGTACATTTTTACATGATTTATTTTGATGGTAACTGTTGCATAATCACAATATTACACTCAAGGGTTTGCTTTATCGTGATTATTGGCACGCCAGTAATGTGGTTCAGGAACGAGGCGGAGCCGACCTCCGCAAGCACACCCTCTCATGTACTATGCAAAGAACCTAGTCATCTGTACACAGACAATGTCAGCCACCATACTGTCATTTGGATCGGTCACTTCCTTCCTCCCAACCTCTGTCCTCCTCTTCCTCCTCTTGCTGCCTCATGTGATGAAGATGAAGACAGGAAATTAGACTCTTGAAAGTGAAACGGCACAAACCCAGTGGCGGCCTGCTGCCCTCTCATTATCCACTAAATAGCTCATAAATGCCAGATGGCTTGTCACTGGATCATTGAGATGTCCATCTCCCAGGGGAGGCACAGAAACATGCATGTACATGAAATATAGTATTTTCAGTGGCCTAAATATATGGGCCAATTATTATGGATATGGCCATCTATGTTTGTTTGTCAGCAACTAGAAATGAACACAAACACAAATAGAATAGCTACAAATAAAAGTAATGTTGTTCTTGATTGTAAGCTTTTCCTATGAGATTTTAGACATTAATCATTAGTAATCTTTTTGCGGGAGCAGCTAATACATATCTAAATACAAATCAGTATTCAGTCAGGTTGTTAAAAGGTACTTTAAAAGGCAGATTCACACTATGTTCCTGGGTGCAAACTCTGGACCACTTGGCAGATGTTGTGGTAGTGTGAATGCTGCGTATTGCGTACCATTCCCTACTGGAGCGGATCACCCAACCATTCCCAGGACCGCATGGAGGTAGTCTCGGGACAGATTGAAGTGTACTTGGATACGGAAGAATCAAGGCCAATGTTAATCATGGCCAGCAGGGACCAGGCAATCGTATTCGGTAACGTGTTGAATCAAACGGACTCAGTGTGATAATGCTCTTATAGGGGATTCACACTGAGACCCTTTGATTCGAACCGTTCCCGGATACGGTTGCCTGGTCTCAGCTGGCAATGATTCACATTGGCCTTGATTCTTCCGTACCCGAGTACACTTCATTCAATTGTATTCAATGCTGCAATCCGTATCTGAGTACACTTGAATGTGGTCCCGGGAGTGGTTTGGCTGATCTGCTCCCGGGAACGGTGCGCCGCATTCACACTCCCCACAACATCTGCCAAGTGATACCAAGTGCGCATCCGAGACCATAGTGTGAATCCCCTATTAAACTACAAGGGAATTCATACTAAATTTGATTACATTGTAATAATGCACAGTGATAGAGAGCATATTGCATCCTTGCACATACTGTAGGGAAGGCACTTATAGCTGTAGGCCTATAGCACATTTCAACAAGGCAGTTCAAACACAATGATTTAAACAAAAGTGGTGGAAACCTGCATACTGGATATTGCCTGAAATTAGATATTGTACACAATATTTGTTATACAAAAAAATAACAAAAAAAAGGTAACTACTAGCTAGCTACTGCTCTGATGCAGCAATAGAGCTAGTCTTAAAAAGAAACAGAGAGGGTTTTTTATTATATTTTTATTTGAGGTGTTGGCATAAAATCAATACATCAACAAATTGAATGTGGGAAGTTGGGCCTGATTCCAGTTCAATAGACTCGGTCTACATGCCAAATAAAGCGTCACAAATCTCACTATAGTTGTGAGATGATCATTTTATGTTTCTTTATCTAAAATCAATAAAAATGGAATGAGAAAAAAACGAATCTCACCATAGTGGAGTAACTGGACATAACTGTAATGAAAGGCATAAAAAATAAAAAAAATAAAACACTTTTCAGGATTTCAATTGAAACATATCAAGAAAATATTCAGGATTTCAATTCAAATAATAGCTGATCTACAAGCCCAAAACGCGTCACATGAGACGTGTTTTGAGCTTGTAGATCGGCTATTATTTGCAATGTGTAATATGCAATGTAATATGCAATCTGGAGTGAGTGTGGAAATATAGTGAGTGAACCTCATCATCGTCAAAGTTGCCCACCCCTGGTCTAGGATACCTGAACGGAGCCTTGGAACAATGAGCCGTCACATGGCACCAAACTGTCAGTATTGAACTGTTTTGAATTGGAAGTCGTATTATCGTATAGGGTCCGCTAAAGTATGTGCACATAATACAGTATATCCACATGTACCGTATGTACGTACATACATGCAAGCGTGTTTTATAAAGTAGGCCATCTTAACTCACCACCATGTACCATGTTAATTATCGCAGGCTTACAGCCCACAGCACGTTCTCCTTTAATTAACTTGTCACTCTGGTTCGCCATTAACCTCCATGTGTTGAGAAACTTGTTTGTGTTATCTGTGATGCTCATCTTATTTATTAACACCATGCAGAGGCGTGTGTGTGTGTGTGTGTGTGTGTGTGTGTGTGTGTGTGTGTGTGCGTGTGCGTGTGCGTGTGCGTGTGCGTGTGCGTGTGCGTGCACGCGAGCGTGTTGCAATTAGCATACTTCTGGATCTGTAGCAAGATAAGAGGGAACATATCGTTGCTGTCGGGCAGAAACCTACAGTACTTCATCATACAGCGTCTCACAAAAGTAGTGAACATAGCAATGTACAAGCTTACAACACATCACAATGCGATGCAGTGTGAGCTTGTAGATCGTCTGTGTTCAAAAATGTTCATGTTTTTAAAAGAATAAAGAATAAATAGAACGGTTTTGAACAGCTGGAACGGTTTCTACGACATTCTCATTCTCCAGGCCATGCTATGGTGATGACGACATGGGACAACGCATGTTACCAAATGGCATTTCGCAACATCCCAATAACCCCAGCCACACTGGAATGTGGAAGTGGCGTTCTCAAACCCAACATAGAGAGGGTAAGGCTACGCTAAAGACCCGCAAGCGAGCTAGTCACAGTACCGAAGGTTGAAGTCCGCTACCACCGACTCAGTGCTGTTACAGTTGCATATACCGATAGGGACAGAATCGTATGTCTTGTCCCCCTTCAGCATGCGGTGTAGCAGTTATACTCCAGACACTTGCCGTATGGTCAAATCCGCCCCCGGCTGTCACCCGTTTGACGGTACAGTTGTGAAATTGCATTGTCAGAAGTGCTGAAAAACGTGATTGATAGAATTACTGATGGAATTACTCATGAATAATTAATTGTAGCCTATCCATAACCGAAATGGCAGACAGACAGGTGGCTACGCATAGTCTACAATGATCATTCTGAAACCACATGGGGATAAGGGAACTACGACGTTACACTGGTTCTGTTTATGAGGTCATAACTTCATCTCAAGATGGGTGCCAGTTCCTCTCTCTGTGATGGAAAATATTACTACCCGCTCTTTCCAATATGTCTGGAGTGCTGTAGTCCTCAAGTCAGGCTGGCTGGTGTCCACCGTTATAGATATTAATGTGCATAGAGATAATGTGAATGAATGACCTGGTGAAAGCGAGGAGACACGGAGAGAGAGAGAGCATGAGAATAGTGTGTGAGAGCGAGGGATCTGAGGGTCAATACTTGACCCACCTTTAAAGATATTCATGTCAATAAGAACATTCACAGACATGCATTAACATATTATACAGCACTTGCATTATACAGTATACATTTTAATGTTCACTAATGAATCTTGGCATTCATACAGAAAGTACTGTGCTAATTATAAAAGGTGTAGTTGTTTCTGCTAAACAAGTACACGCACACGCGCGCGCACACACACACACACACACACACACACACATGCCACGTCATTATTGTTTATCATCTTAAGTATGACTATCATCCTGTCTTTTTCTTGCTCGATTATGGATAATCTATCTGAAGTAGGAAATCACATTAATGCAGCCATCTAATAGGAAAGATAAAAATTGATCTTCAACACTTATTCAGCATGTCAGAAGTAGCAAATACAATGGTTTATCCTTCAAATGATGGCTCCTTCACACACTGGGGTCATTCCTGTAAAATGAATCGTGTTCCGAAGCAGACATTTAGCCATTAATCTGACATATTACCCTGTCCTTCTGGAGGGAACAGGGATGAGCATGTTTGGGTGGGTGTGAGGTGGTGTAGGCTTGGATTATAATGCAGTGTTAACGCATTGACTGCCAGAGTAACTAAATAAAACACCCCCTGCCAGCGATTTCCTGTTTTTCCTTACCATCCAACTAGTCACAGAATATTTATGTTCAGTACGATGGAGCCCTGAGCATTGGAAAACAAATAAAATAAATAAATAAATAAATAAATCATCATGACCATCCTTTCAGTAGTTATTGGCAGGCAGTTGAATATACAGGGCTTAAAGTTCTCAGTCCTGGGACGGACTTCCGTCCTGAGGGATTTATAGGGTAATTTATGAGATTGCAGATTCGCAAAAAAAGATAGTGAAATTAAAGGAGGAGTATTGTATATAGTGTAGCGATATGATGGCAGAAGCCATGAAAACGCAGCAGTAATCCTGGTCTCTAAACTGCCTCCCCCTGGCCAGCCGGGGCGCCTGATGGAGGGGAAAGGAACTGGCTGGAATAACGTGTTCCTTCCACGCGCTACGTCCAACCAGGGCGCTTCACATAGTGCATTACATTCATTCACACACCCATTCATTACACCATGTCAGGTGTAAAGAAGCGACTTGGACACTCATGCATGAAGGAAGCATGAGTTCAAGTCTGTTGCTGTCCCCAGGTTGGCGGAGGGATTAGGTAATTGACACAGGGGTGAAAAATGGGTTACACAATTGTAGGCTAAAAAAACATCATTGGTGGTGTGGGCATATTGACACACGTCAAAAAACATAATTACTAGGGGTGTAACGATACATTTTAACAACGATACGATGTGTATCATGATACATGGTTTGCGATACGATACATGGACGATATTGGTTCATTATGGCAATATGATTCAATGATTTGAAATCAATACAGTAACTATTTATTTAACTACTTTAAATATGTGTGAAACTTGTGGATAGTGCAGGTTTTTTAACGTCTTGGCATGAAAACAGAGATTACGCACATTTTTCGATAGACCAAGTGTAGCTATATGGAATGGAACAGTAATTAAACCCATACTTTTAATTTTTTCCTTCTTAAAATTGCTAAATACAATGCACAAGTACTTGATAACGATTCAATACCGATTTGACACCGATTCTTTCCAATGCAAAACTATACAATACAAGGTCAAACGATATGATACGATATTTGCTGTTCGATATCGATATTTCGATACAGTTACTATATCGCTACACCCCTAATCATTACCATTCAATGTGTTAAAGAATGGTCAACGTTTGTTTAGCAGGTAGTGAATTAAAAGTACAGTACTTGATACTTTCCACAACTGACCACCAGTATGATGAGAGGCTGAAGATTGGAAATGCGGTGGAAAGCTATTGCAAGGCTTTTCAGAGGTACTAGTATAGTGTGTAATAGAGGCTGTTACATTGATTTCTTTGTGTATGATGGGCAGTGTGCTTTGTTTCAATGTGAGATAATATGCTGTTAAATGGGGGAGATGATAACAGTTCCAGCCAGTTGATTTGATTTCTCCCCACATCAGCACTTTCAATCTGAGATGCATCAGTCTCTCTCTCTCTCTCTCTCTCTCTCTCTCTCTCTCCTTTTGGGTCCAGCACCGTGTTTAAAGAAACCGTGGGGATGTGTATATCCTCAGGCACGTGCAGAGGGGGTGGCTAGGGGGCTTGAGCCCCTGCCCCTTTCCCTCATATCAGAGATGACAGCATGTCAATATAGCAAGTTTTGCATATCACATTGGAACAACGCGACATACGAAGTGAATTTAATCCAAACTGCAAACTAAAAGCGTGTTTTGCAATAAAACTATGATGTTATGCGATTTGGGAGTGCACTATAGCCAACACCAACTCTGCACTCCCTATCTAGCATCAGGGTCTTGAGCTCTGCAGTGTTGCTAGCTAGCAATTTCTTGATCCATCCCACATGGGATTATCAGACACAGCAATTAAAACAGAAACAAAACAAAACCATTCGGATGTGTAGCAACTCAACCAGATTGCAAGCAGTGCAGTAGACCCACACAGGCATGCACATGAAATGTATGTACCAATCTATAATACAGTTAATCTATAAATTCATCTATAATTCACCCTTTGCCTCCTATCCCATGTGCGCTCGCACACTGTTCTTTTGTGTGCGTGCGTGTATGTGTGTGCGCGCGTGTGCGAGCACACTGTTCTTTTGGGCACATGGAGGCACAGTGGAGACAGCAGTGCAAAATGAATCCAACGTTTACAATATATATATTATTATATAAAATGATTATGCATACGCCATGTTAGCTACAGTTACATGGATAATGCTGAGCTAAACATGTTATTTTTGAAGTATTTCTATTTAAACGAAATTAAGAAAGTCCCCACTCCCCATACGCAGTAACAGCGCTCCATGTTTACACACGGGCAGACATCCGCCACACTGTTTGCTTAATGTTGTTTATTTGATGCAGATTACATTCACACCTGCAGCAAATCGAAATCCGGTGCGTTGGAAGCAAAGCGAAACGCCCCTTTTGTGGTGAACTAGAATGCATTTGTTTGATCCATCCGCGTCAGCATTTGAATGAGCCTTAATTCACACCTGCCAAACAAAGCACACTTTCCGTCTCTATACATAAACCAGTTCTTTGATTTTTATAATTTATACCAATTCGGCAGTCGGCACAGTGTAGATTATTTTTTCTTTTCTTTTTTTAACTCTCAAGCGTTAAATTAGCACTGAAGAGTTTACTCTGTGCTTCAGCAGCTTAACTTAAGTGCACTATGAATTCAGTTAATTCAATGACTGCCAGGCTACTGTATGTACTGTATACACAATGGGAATTATCTAATCAATGAGGAGAATGATGGAATGAGGATGACAACAAGATGTAGGCATTCCAAGAAGTAAGAAGGGGTGACAAGATCAGCTTCTTGGAGGGGGAGACGAGTGAAGATAACAAGCAAGGAGCACAGGAATGCAGAGGGACGGAAACCCGAGATGGAGAGATCAGGAGGTCAAGAGATGTTGATAGATGTCTGGAGAAAGTGTACAGGTTTCCTGCTCCCCATGGAATGTTAGGTATTATCAGCTAGATATGGAAGCATCTTAACCCATTGTTGCAGCTCAGCACGACTGCAGCTCCCTTATGTCATAGTATAGCTGCGAGCCAACTGGAGCCTTTACCAACAAGACCACATGGGTCTGGAGTGTTCAGGACAATGTGATCATTAGATATCCATGCCCTCCACACCTGTGCTTCTGTTAAAGGAGCATTCAGTGATTTGGAAAAAAGAAACAGTCCACCCCGGTAACACGATATGCACATGCACATGCTCTACAGTGGGGGGACACGCAACAGGCCAACAGCACATGCACCAAGGCTTGCCCCGCTCGATCCTGATTGGAGGAAGCCCCTCTATCCTGATTGGATGAAGGCTTTGACACCCAAAGCCCAAACTGAAACTATGTTTTTTTTTTTACCCCTGCGGTTCACTGGGGACAGGGAGGAACTAATTATAATAATTATGTATTAATTATATGGTCAGCACACTATAGTAGGGACGATTATCAAAAAACAAGAAAAAAAAGTGATATTTGAATTAAGTGAAATCACTGAATATAGGCTACCTTAGTTTCTCCAACACGTGTTAAAAGAAAAGAAACAAGAGGATCACAGGCATGTATACTGCCCTACAAGCCAGAGTGCAGTAACTATACGCTCTGACATGTTGTGTAATGTGTGGTCAAAGGGTCAAGGTCACTGATGAGCACACCTTTGCCATTGTTCTTCCTGTAATGTAATATCTTTAGTATGCATGGGGTATGCACTTGCACTATAAGACCCAGAAATTTCTGCTTAATTAATCTCGGTAACACGGCAAGGCAAGTGGGTTATATCCAAGTATATGTATGAAGTGCATGTGGTGGTGGCAAATTGTAATTTAACGTTTAGAAAGGTACTAATTAAACCCCAGTTCCAAATATAGCGACTGACGCCTCACTCTCTTGAGAATCCCTCCCTCCTTTTGGCTCATGTAATTTATTCAGCTATTCAATTAGGCTACACGACAACCCGCCACCTCTCTGACCTCCTTTCTCGCTTTTACTGGCTGAGCTGGAATAGAATTATAAAATAAAGTAAAGACTGTTTACTTGAGTACTCATTTCTGTAAAGATATTTAAATCTCATAAGCCCTGTGGGAGGATTCTCTTCGGGGGTCTTCTAGCATTAATGGCCATTCATGATGTTGCATGAATATCAAATACTGTATAGTCATCATGAATTCTCAGCGGTTGCCTATTTTGGATCCATTGAATCGTTGCCTATGGTTTTACCACCAGCAGAATTAGCTCCTTCTGATTTTACTCCATGTTGTGCATTAAACATGAAATGAACAGCACAACTGTAGGGTATTTATGAACATCTGGTGTCCTCAGGTAAGGTTAAAGCACGACAGGAGTCAAAGTCATGTTGCTTTCATAATGCAGACCACCCAGGGGATACAGACAAGGACGCAGCAGCGTTACAGATGCCCCTGATCTGTTCACTATACAGTAGCTCACAGTGGTGGTCTGTTTTATTTTAAATCCCCTTGTGCGTGACTGTGCACCCGAAGTACTGAGCTCTCTCTGCTGTATCGTTCATAACGTCATTGATCAATGCTTCAGTGAACTTTCCATTTGTGTTTTAAAAACTCCTCAGTGATCCAAATCTTTGTACCAGATTTTTGTTATAGTTTTGACATTTGAATTGTCCCTCACGTGTGTTTGCGTGCGTGCGTGTGTGTGTTTGCGTGCGTGCACGCGCGCACACACACACACACACACACACACACACACACACACACACACACACACACACACACACACACACACACACACACACACGTGTTTGCGTGTGCACATGCGTGAACTGGGGGTCTCTGTCCAATCGGCCAGTCTCGCAAAGATTCCATTCTGATTGGCTACGACTTGGCTTTCAAAGTTTGGAGTTTGCTGGAGGGTTCTGTTTTGCACAAAATGCCACAAATCATGAACACAGTGTCCGATTGACGTGGAACTTTGCACGCACACTCCAAGTAGGGCAACTCAAAATTTGAGGTTGAGGGTCCTCTATAGAGCACACCTCCAAAACCACTCGTACAAACTATTCCCCACATATTGCCACCTTGCCTGTATAAGCTATTCAGCCTAGCGAAGACCTGTGCTCTGAGGGGCACCCTTTTGTAGTTGGTTTTAGTTTTAGGATTTATTTATTTATTATTATTATTATTCCAGATGGATGAATATAGGGACACTATTTGTTTTGGGGTGGGATACAGGGAGGACACTGTAACCCTGTGTTGTATTTTATGCACTGTGTATAGGATAGTTGCATAGTTGTATAGGTGTATACAGTACTATTGTATACTGTTGTTCTGTATTGATAGTGCTTCTTATTAGTTCTTCTTGTATTGCTGTGTATACGATACTTTCCTTCTCTGTACACGTATCTCTTAACTGCTACAGTATCTATCTATAGAAGGGGGAAAAGGGTAAGATGAAAGCATCAGACATGATTCGTAGAATGTTATTTACTAAAGGTCCAATGTTAAGCAAAGCAAAGCACCTTATATCTTGTGCAGTAACCTACACCCCATGAACTTGAATGAACCATACATACAGTACTGTACATGCTTAACGCACAACAGAGCATGGTAATGGTACCAGATGGAGCTCAATCAAAAGCAAGACTTTAGACTTTAGCCTTCATCACATTTCCTTTTCCTGCCACGGGGCTGTAAAGAAAGTAGTCCTGTTTTGCTTTCTGCCTACAGACTGCCATTTTCAGACACTCTTCTTCTTGGTCTTTGGTGTTTTTAGGGCAGCTGGCATCTGCTATGTCTTATTAATGCCACCTTCAGGAACTAGGGTATTACTGTTCATTGTTTTACTCGCAAACCTGACAGTTCCACCATGAAACGGAAGATATTTTGTTAGTCTTGTATTGTTCATTTTGCTATTTTAATATTTGCTGTCACTGTTACTTTTAAGTTCATTTAAATTAATTATTTGCATCCTTTCAGGTTTGGTTTTAGTTCATGTAAAAAAAGAAAAGAAAATCAATGTATGGAAGTTTTCCAAGCTCTTTGTCAATATTAGCTTCACAATTCCCACCCTGGGGTCAGTTCAGTGAGTAAATGGGGCATGTCTGGTGACTAGAGAAGTAGGGAGAGCGGGAGAATGACAGGGTGAAAAAAATAGTGTTTACGGGGTGTGTGTGTGTGTGTGTGTGTGTGTGTGTGTGTGTGTGTGTGTGTGTGTGTGTGTGTGTGTGTGTGTGTGTGTGTGTGTGTGTGTGTGTGTGTGTGTGCACTGCAGCT
>OOFJ01125657.1:0-10804 GCA_900323375.1 Benthosema glaciale | reverse complement strand
GGGGCCACTGAGGCCCTGGGAGAGAGGACGGAGAGAGAGAGAGAGAGAGAGAAAGAGAGAGAGAGAGCACACAACAGCAAATCTGAAACACACGGCGGCTATCCATTTGCCAAATCGCTGTTTGGTCAGTGAATGTATTTAGAGGGGCTTAAAATAAGGCCTTAACAGTCGTGTAGTGGTAGTTAAATTGTTATTGTTTTGGTTTACACACAGCAAACAGTTACGTTCCTATAAAGCATCGATGTCCCGCCCCCGACGACTGGCCCAGGAAGTGAATTCCCCATTCATTTTCCTCATAGGCTTTTCAAAAAGTATTTATATAAAGTCGTTTACGCCGCGGACAAAGCCAACTCGGATCGTGACAAATCATGACAACACAATATTTTGTGTTTGTTGTCATGATTGCCTGCCCAGACTTTTGATTGATTGATTGAAATTTGTATTAACAGCTTGCAGAATTACAGTACATTTCAACTACATTTACAGTACCTTTCAAGTACAACTCAATACACGACTGAAAACTGTAAGTGGGGTGACACTTAAAATAAAGCATTAAATAAAGCATGTCTACTTATTTACAATAGGGCCCACCACCTTGTTCATTTCATCAAACTTCTCATGTGTCTAATCTCCTACTCCCTGTGTCCACTTATTGGTAACCGTTTAGTTGTCATTTAAGATTAAATGACGGTGTAGGATTGCTGAGAAAAAAACCCCACAATCTATCAAAGCCATGTTATTCTCAGCAAGCAACAACGGACAAAGAACTAAAGGTAGCTGCACTAAAGCATTATCAATGAGTCACAGAGCATCAATGTGCCCCTGAGCTCAGCTCAGCTCCTGTGATGACAGGAACTGGAAGCAAAACGAGCTAATGGCAGTTAACTAACTTAACATGTATAATAGCTTCGTTTCCTTTGACAGTCAGTAACGTTTCACAACAGTCTGGAGTTCAAGTTCAAGGAGACGTTATTGTCTTGATTCATCTACTCCCGAGTCCTCCTGAGTCTGACATCATTTATAGAAATAGATCTATGCTAGCTTAGAAACACTAGTGTACACTGTACTCACCTTGACCAATGTTGCTAAGCTCCCTCTCAAGGCGGCCGCCATCGTACTGCTCACTGTGTTATGTGAACGAAGAGTGAACTCACGTTCTCTGTACAGAGATGAACGCTTCTTCTTTGCTGTTGTAGCGTAAGGAACAATACTTTAGCGCCGCCAAGTGGAGGTCCTATATACTGTATTTAAAGAGGACCCAGGGCCATGTCCCAGCCACTCCTATGTCCAGCTTTGAGCGTTTGTGCAAAGATTATGAATGGCCAGTTTTGAGTGTTTTGTGTAAACACAAACATTGCAGATCAAAATGAGGACGCAAATTGTAATTGGCCCGGAATGAGATGATGATTATGCATGATGATAAGAGCGCCCCTCACTTCACACAGTGTTTTTTATTATTTTTTTCTACCAGAAACCTGCCTACCATCAATTAATATCAATGTGGATTTTCAAGCTTATTAAAAACTACAGCCTCTCTCTTTCTTACCATGTCACAGTCTTTAAGTTTGAATGTCTCCATTAATTGAATACACAGGACCTCAATGGAAATAAGCCCGGGCTGGCCTATATATCAATCCTGTGACATGATGGGTGTGTGAGTTTTACACATATTGCCAATTTAGTTTTTTTTTTTTTTTTTTTTTTTTTTTTTATTTTCAACATAAAACATTACCACACAACTGAAAGGAAATTAGACATTCAATGCAAGAGTGAGAGCAATCATTCTCAGGGTTCAAACTGCTCATTTCATAGTTTGTGTTGCACAGGTGAGCTACGCTACACTATAAGCCATATGTAACATAAACACGATACCTTTTAAAACACCAGAAACCTATTTTAGTAATAAACAGACATTTAATCTCAGACACACCAATACTTAATAGCACATGCCCTCTAGTTCTCTAGTTCCAGTCATAAAACCGCTGCCGAGTTGAACACTGTTAAACTTCTGTAAACAAAACAAAAATGGTAAGGAACTTATTAATACAGGATCGGATCAGTATAAAGTGCAAGTAAACATCAGTATGCATATGTACTGTATGTCTTCAGGGATTGTCAAGCAGGGCATCAGCCAGGCTCTTCACAATAGGTGACTGCAGTTCAGTTAACAGGGCGATTTTCATCAGCTTGCTCCCAGAGTACTTGCTCTTGACGGCCTATAGTGGAGAGTGAAACATTTGCATTAGTAGTATGATGAGTCCATTTAAACATCTTACTCCATGAACTATACCAAACGCCTTTGTTTGACAACTCACCTGGAACTTTGTCTTCCCCTCGTTGACGACAACTACATTCCTGGCGATGTGCTGCATGATTGGCATTAGGTGGGCCTCATCATAGGTGGTGTAGTATTGCTCTGTAGGAGCCTGCAACACATGAAGAGAAAACTAAAACCAAATGTGGCCGTTGGTTCAGGAGGAGAAAAACATTTTTTGTTGTTTTTTTGTTTGTTTTTTAATCCAAAATGAGTTAATAGCATAGACAGACTCTTCACATACTAGAGCATGTCTGACATAAATCAATAAAAATCAACATGTAAATATGAAATAAATGCTTAAACTATGTAGCTATGGTGTAATGTTAGAGTCCACAGAAGTGGACCTTTCCAGTTTTCTCAACTCCCTGTTTTCTGCAAGACATTACTCTATAAGCCATATCTGTGGGTCAAATTGAACAACCAATATGTCAATTTGAAGCTATGATTCCCTGCTTTCACATGACATGAAAAACATTTAATTAAAAAAAATGTCAATGACACACAAATGACCAAATGTCAAGCTAACCATCTGTACTAATAAAACTAATATATCCCCCATTGATCCTATTCAACTCACCCATGGCAGGCCAACCAACAGCTGGGAGAGGCACAGGGAAGCAGCAGCGACCTCAGAGGGCCGGTAGTGAACCATGTTGTAGTCCAGGAGTGTCAACTCCATCAGATACTTGGCCAGCATGTGTCTCTCCACAGTACACTAGAACGAACAAACAGCAGTATTGAAAAGCCTGCTTCCATATGAAATGCCAAACTCTGCTGCATCCATTCTGTATTTTAACCACCATTTCACCAGTCACAACCTACTGTATGTTCACACACTGTCAGCCCAAATCTGAGTATTGTCCTCACACTACAGTACATTTGTTTAATCAAGTCTGTACAGCATAAAACCTCATGGATTGTTTCGTACAACTACGTGGTGCATTTATAGATAGAAGATATCTGAAAGTGTCTGATGTCTACACTTTCTAATGTTAGTGAACCATATGGAGTTGAACAGAGAGACTCACGCTTGCAGCCTTGGAGGCTCTCCTGAGGAAGTGCAGTGGCAGCGGGCGCCCCAGCTCAAAGTCGAGGCACCTCAGCATCAGCCGCTCCATCTGTCTAATCTGAGCGCTAGTGAAGGAGTTGTCTGTGATGTAGGCAAAGTCCTGGACCTCTGGGGCGTACCTCTCCTCGTACTTTGAGGCCAGCAGCATGGCAGTGACACCGACAAGCTGGAGTTTCCTTCGCGAAACTGGCCGAACCTGTAATGTAATACATCACAACTCATTAAAAAAAAAGAAAAAAAGAAACACAAGCACAGAATGGCAAACAAATGTGTGAGTTGCCCTTACTTGCAGAAAACGATCCAAGATGGAAACTGTGAGATACAGCGTCTCCTGCAGCAGCTGGAATCTGGAATGAACCTGGATCAGCCAGTCGATTAGGAGAGCTCGCATGGGTGGCGTTATGTCGTAGCCCTTCAAGTATCGGGGTCGCACGGCCTGCTGCACCTGTACAAAACAAAATATTTTATTGCACTGCTGAAAGAAGTGAGGTCACAGCATGTACAATGAAAACGCGCAAACAGAAAACATGCCTCTGGCATCACATATACCTCTAGATGCATTAGATATGCATATATGTCTTTCGCATATTCCGAACATAGCTGGAACATGTCTGAATCCCCTGCGTCGATGTCCTCTACGGTGAGGACGAGCATGTCAGAGAAGGCCTGGCACAGCTCCTCTTCCTCCACCATGGGAACATGTTCTGGAACTGTGGAGGGAGACACTTGACGAGGGACCTCAACTCTGACCAGCTGTGACGGCTTAACAATAATGGCTTTTGGTTTCTGCTTCGATGTTGTCTTGGTTGAAGGTTTGTCTGCTTTATTCCTCTGAGAAGGAGAAAAGGCAAAACAAAGAGTTAAACACATTTTATTCAGGGTTAAACTGCAGGTAATTTCTATGTTGTATATACAGTACTGATAGTTTAAATCACTGGTTCTAAACATCTGGACCAGATGTTTGACGTTGAGGGTCAAATGGACCCTCAAGGCTCATTCATAGTTTGACTTTTCGGTGGTTTAGGTGACCACCGCTTCACCAAAAACTACAACATGTCACATCACCTCAAACCACCACAAACAGTGCTCTTTCTAGCCCTGCTCTCTGTTTTTACTCACTACCGTTCGGTGGTCACCGGGAACGCCCGCAAACGGCGGGGGACAGGGCGGTGGTGATAAGACTATGAGCGGTGCCAACCAAACCACCGTTCGGTGGTGAGAACGGTGGTCACCTAACCCACCGAAAAATCTAACTATGAATGAGCCTTTACAGTTCTCCAACTCTGAGAATGTACATGTGATGCTAGACCCGAGTGTGGACTAGCCAAAACTAACTTGGGACTCCCGGATCACTGCACTCCTCTCCATCCTGTCTAACATCAGGAGCTCTGCTGTGTTGTTAGTTCTGCCGTCGTAGGTGGCGCGCCTCTTTCCTCTCCTAGCTGTGCCTTGGTTTGGCTCCCACAGTGTCGGCTTGCTCGCTACCGGTTTCTGGTGCCTGACACAGTGCCCTGCCGGCTGCAACATCCTTCTGTCTCTGACCATGTCTGTGAGCCTCGGGATGACTCTGTGCTCCATAAATGGCGCATTTCCCCATACCTGTACCGTCCATGGTACAGGGAGGGTCATTTGTAGCATAGACATCGTGAAGTAGAAATCATCCTGGGCCTTTCCCTGTTGTACGCCGTTGTGCTGTAATTAAGTGTACAAATGGAAAGAAATTAAACTTACATTAGAAGCTTGTGACTCCAGATCTGACAGTGTAATGCAGGGGTTCTCAACCTGTGGGTCGGGACCCCCAGGGGGGTCCCCAAATATTTTGGGGGGGTCCCCAGGTGACATTGAGGACCATTTATTGAGGACTTTCAAGAACTTTTTAATACCTAAAAAAAGAAAGAATGAAAAGACAAAAAACATTACTGCATCAAAAGTAATCAACAAAATATACAAAAACTGGTGAAACATTTGTCAAATTGACAAATGACATAAGAAAGGGGGGGGGGAGGTGAAAATAAATAGCCCCAGTTTAAATGTGAATATTTTGGGGGTGCCCGCCCGAAAAGGTTGAGAAACACTGGTGTAATGGGTCCATTTTTGGTTCACTTTAAATTAACACAGGATTTTCAATCCTTTCAAGGGCCATTGAAATTGGAAAGGTTGAGAATCTGTGTTTTAAATTACCATGGTGATGTTAGCCTCGTTGGCAAAGTTGCAAAGCTCTCCAAGTGCATCTCTCTTTGGACCACCAATGTTTGCCTTCCCAGTGTGTGATGACCTGTTCTCGACATCCCTCGACTGTTTAGTTAGTAACACAAGAAACACAAACGGTTAACAACCAACGTGTAGCCTAAAAGCCGCTGAACAACAAACAAACATTAACCCAACGGCAACCCAGTCCCAGTGGATTGAGTGGATGCAAAATAAGCCACAAACACAACAAAACAAAAGTTCAAGGTAGGTAAGCATCAATGCATGTCGCTTGGCGACCAGCAGGCTGCCCTAGCTGTCCTGTCACCACTCACTGAGGAAATTGGAAAAATTTATTTTTTAAATGTATTTGATTGATACTTATATTTAACACAGTTAACAGTTTGCAGCAATGCACATAACAGTTTGCAATTTGTACAGAGGTATAGGTTGATAATGATTGTTAAAATAAAACACAAAAAGAGCCTCTGTGGTCCTGACTCCAGATGATATAGGCTATACAATAGTAATAAATAATGTATTATTATTATTACAGCTGATCAGGAGGAGTAATGTATATAATTTTACTCACCACGGTGCTGAATTCCATGGAGGATTGTGTGTTTCACCCGAATTCACCGCAGAAAATAGTTCTGTTCACAGAATGGAACTTTGATTCAGTGTGTTTCACTGTCACCTGTAGTCAGAGTGATGTTTCTGTCTGTCTGACAACACAATGTAAACATGATACACATATGAGATTCGTAAACGGCTCCACCTCCTCCGATTGGCCAACGCGCTCATTGGTTACCGGTACACACAAATAGCCAGAGCTTGTAGATCTGCTATTTTCACGCAGGCAGCTATTATATGGTGGCTTTTGGTCTAGACATTTTTTTTATGTATGCATTATACAAACAATATAACTCATTATATTTTAGTCTACCTATTTATTTTGTATTTTACTTACAGCAGTGGTTCCCAAACCTTTTCATGTCAATTGACCCCCTCATTAGTCTGTGGAGTGGACCCCCCATTTTAAGAGATCTGGCAGGGACCCCCATAGCCCATACGAGATGATTTTCTTTAGCAGAGATTCTCAACCATTTTCATCAATGTTAATTTTAACTCTGAGACCCATTTATTGGTTCCAAACTATCATTTACCTGGAACTCTCTCAAGGACCGGCCTAATATGGGTCCCCGGACCCTACTTTGGGAACCACTGACTTATGTTTTTATAAAAAAGAAGGAACACATACATCGCTAGGTGGCGTCATAACACTCCATTTTCCAAGTGACTATACTGCACTTGATCACTTCCGTAGCACAGTCACAGACAGTTGAAATGTTATGTTTATAACCGTCCGTCCGTGCACCGAAGCAGCAGCAGCGTTATTCCCAGGAGGACTAGTCTACTCATGGCTGTGGTGGGCTTCGGCTGTGTGTGGAGTGAAGCCAGCGAGGAGAAGCTGATCGCTCTGATCAGAACCAGGCCGGCTCTGTACGACATCACACAGTCACTGTACTCCAACAAAACCGCGAAGGCAGCGCTCTGGCAGGAGATAGGAACACAGCTGCTCATACCCCGTAAGACAAACCATGAATGAAGAACATGTTTTGTTAGCTAGCTTTATTTTGTAACGGAACGTTTGTAATTGTACGTCTCTAAATGTTCTGTTGAATTGAAAATGGTGGATATATAACTATAACTTAACAAGTGTAATGCTTTATTATGGTTTCGTCCCACTGTAAAGCATGCATAACACACACAGACACAGTTTTTGTATTGGGTTGTGCTTGAAATGTATTCTTCAAACTGTTGATGATAAATACTTCAATCAATCAATCAATCATGAATAAGCCCCGGATTTTAACTGTTTTGGGATTTGACAGGGCTGTAAGATTATTATAGCCATGTTGTTACCACCTTGTAATAACATGGGGCAGGGGCGCTATTTTATAACGTGTTTTTCCAGACCAATGAGTCAACCCCTGAAGGTTCCTTATCTCCACTCAACAACAGACTTGTTCAGACTTGTTCAGACTAGTTCAAACTGTCACAGATTGCAACAGACTGAGGGAGAAATGAGGAGCTGCCATAGCCCCTTTTAGCCTCTCGTAGGCCTAGATCTATTTCAGGGTTTGATTATGGGACCACCATCCTGGCTGAGAATCAACCCGGGAACTACTGTTGTGTTGGGAGGGTATGTGCATAGTGTGTGGGGGAAAAAAAATAACCTTCCATGTTAAACTCATATTGCTGTTCATTGTAACTTACTGTATGTATGAGCGAGCAGACACATGCAATTGATTATGGACACATTTCCTTATAATGGTGACTCAACCAGACAAATCCGGTAGTTTCCCTTGAGATTCTAACTGTGGAAGTTCTTCACGTCCGGCTTCCCAGTAACTGGCAACATTGACGTGTCACCATACTGTACATCACCAGGTAATTTACTGCAGTGTTTCTCAACTTGTGGTCAATACAATATATTTAAATAAATCTTCACTTTCCTAATGTACATTATGGTCAGGGACCATACCTCCACGGACCACCAGTGGTCCCCGGACCACCTGTTGAAGACCCATTGATCGATTCCGACCTATTTCAAACTGTCAGACAGAAACGATAAAATACATCTGCCTGCGTATTGACTGCGTGCATGCATATATTTGTATGTCTTTATGTTCAGACTGAATTAAAAATGGAGCTAAATGTAACAAGAGTAGATTTAGATTACCTCCGACATACAGCAGCTTGTTGAAGTTCAGATTTTGGTCGTTTTATGGTCATAATAGGTATATATGCCTTATAGGCTACCTACTGTACATAACTTTACACTAGATGATCTCTAAACTCCTCACAAACATCCCGATTATTTAGTTCTTCCAAATAGATTCCAAACTGTTGACCTTTCTTTTGATAACATCCTATTCCCCAGAATTTAGTAATAGTTACATACATACCTAATCTGCAAAATGGTCCTTGATAGAGTTAGTTCGAGAACTCTGAAATCTCACCCCCAATCATCTGATGACCACCATAACTGTTTTCTGTTTTTTATAACTTTTAGAGAGGGAGTTAAAGAGGAGGTGGGAATCTCTGCGAACCCAATACACCCGCTACAAGAAACAACTCGATCTTCCGCCGGGGAGTTTGGGAGCAATTAGGACTGGAAGGCAGCAATGGATCCTGGACCGGCTGCAGTTCTTAGAGCCCCACACATTCAGAAGGAACCGGGCGCCCAGGGTAAGTGAAGTAATAAAAACAGCTTTTTGCTAAAGTCTTTCCATTTATCAGAACCCTGTGATCCAAGGACCTGCAGTTATTGACTTAAAACATAAATATGTGTTGAAGTGTGTTGTGTGTCATTACGTTATAGCTACTGTGAGTGTAAATTGGTGTAGCCTACCGTCTCTTAGTTTAGTTCTAGGATCTCAAAATGGGTGAAGTGACCACTGGATGACTAGACAGGGCTTAACCCCTACTTCGGTTCAACTTCACACCTAGCCTTTCAGAACGTGGTCTCACTTGACTCCCATCATCATCATCTCCCATCTGGGAGACAGAAAGCCATTCTCTTGTAATCACAATTGTTTTACAATTCAATGTATGTCAATGTATATCACTCTAAAAACAAACAGTGCTATATAGCACCTCAGTGGTTCTGCTAAGGCACCAAAGCCACCCAAAGAACCACTGAGGTTCTATATAGCACCACAGCATTACCATAGAACCACTGAAGAACCACTGAAGCACTGTTTTTTTTTGTGCTATATAGCACCAAAAATGGTTCCCCTATGATTACGAGCAAAGAACCGATTTTGGTGCTATATAGCACTGTTTGTTTTTAGAGTGTACCAAGCCTTTCAAACTCGAACACTCCCCATTCCCCAAGCTTCAGTCTGTGTGGTAACCCCGTTAAAATTAGCAACGTCTCATTGTTCTGAATGTGTTAACATTAATAAAATATCTACATATATATTATTTTTAGGAAACTCCTGCTGATGGCGATTGGCCCTACGATAGCGTCAACTATTTCAGCGATGACGTGCTATCGGGCACACTCAGCGACGAGCCTGGCGTCTCTGGAGGAGCTGAGCTAAGGTCCATCACCCCTGAACAGAAGCCCAGCGTTTCTGAATTAGAGTCGTGGTCCACCACCACCCCCGAAGCGAAGCCCAGCATCTCTGGATTGGAATCAAGGTCCAGCACCCCCGAAGAGAAGCCCGTCATCTGTGGGGCAGAGCCCAGGCCCAGCGCCCTGGTAGAGGAGCCCAGCATCGCTCTAGCGGAGCCCAGCGAAAGGCCCGTCAGAGGGCAACCCCGGCCGAGCACCTCCAGAGCTAGTGGAGGGCCCGTCAGAGGAGAACCCCGGCCGAGCACCTCCAGGGTGCCATTTAACACCAGGCACTACTGGCCAAAGAGACGCAGAAGGGTGCGGGAGGAACAAGAGCCAGGCACAGACTTGTTGGGCATCATCGGCAAAACTCTGGAGAGGTTGGCTTCTCAGCAAGAGCTGGACGACGACATCTCCAGCTACTGTAGGTCACTGGAGACCAGAATGCGGAAGTTGCCCCGAGTGCTACTTCCGCACTTCCAGCACGAGGTGGAAAATTCCCTCTTCCGATATTTGACGTGGCCAGTTACCCAGGCTGATAAATGACACGATTTAACGATATGTACTGTAAAGTCAATAGACATTTCAGGGTTCATCGTCATCAAAAGTGTCAACTAAAAAACACAGTGAAGCAGCTTTCTGCTTCTATGGGCCAACAGTGTGGAACAAACTCCCACTGTACCTTCGACAGGCAGCCTCTGTAGATATTTTTAAAGCACAGCTCAAGACGTACTTCTATACTCTTGCTTTTAATTGATGTTTTAAATTCTCTGTTTCATGTCCTCACTGTACTGCATTACTGCTATTATTATTTTTTTTTTAAATGTTTTATGCCTTGCCTTTTTTCCCCCCCATTGCTCTGTAAAGCACTTTGAGCTGCATTTCATGTCATGAAAGGTGCTATACAAATAAAGCTTTATTATTATTATTATCCACTTGAACGAAAAACTTTGAGTTCATGTAAAAAAAAGAAAAACTGTCATTTGGTTAGAACAGAGGTCACAACAAAGGACTGGGATAGAACTACCAATAGTCCGGCATCCAGGGTTGTGGGGTGGGAAATTTTGTATATAGTCTTTTTTATTGGCCTAAAATATTGTCTATA